>JBBPCS010000283.1:9428117-9461020 GCA_037974645.1 Hollardia meadi
ACACACACACACACACACACACACACACACACACACACACACACACACACACACACACACACACACACAGAGTGGTGAGTCAGCAGCATGGTTCAGGTGTGTTTTCTGGGGGTCTGGAGTTCAGCCCTTTGGTTCGACTAATAGGAGACATTGAAGTCATTACACTCAGTATTTCCATTGTCTGATGGTGTGTTACTGGAGTGATGCAGAGTTTGTGTGAGTGATGCCCCCAAATACTTTGGCAGAGTTTGTTTGTATTAGTCACAGCTGCTGCAGAAATATTTAAAATGGAATCACCTGCTTCACATATGAACATATTAATGTTGTAATAATAGTATTAATGGAAGACCATATGGGCTTTTCAATCTCTAATCTTCACACGACAATGTGACACCCATGTCCTCTTCTTATTGTCAAATGATGACTGGTCTCAGTCTAGTTTGCAGTTTGATTGTGTGCATATGTGGTTATTTTGTGATTCAGTGCCAGGATGTCAAAACTCTGCATCAGCACTTCCCCTTCTGTCCATGAAGAGGGGTTCCCCCCCCCCCCCAATTGCTACGGGAAAATAAACCAAATCAACAAGCATGAAAACAGGAACATTATATCCAATGTGGCAGTAAGGACTGTGGGCACCAATACCCATCTTCGTTTTTTATACCTAAAACAGCTGCTCCACTGAGTGCACTGCATGTTATTCAAGACAAAGCTGGATTACATGGTGCTTTTCTCTAATATCTCAATATCACTTGTCCGCGTATGGTAACTGACTGCATCTACACTCCATATGCTTTTGTGTGAGTTGGACTTTGTTTGAGCTTAGGAAGGTAAACTGATCTCATTCTCTGAATAACAATACATTATAAGACAACAACCACAGCGAAACAAGAGCTCCTTGTCCAAGTCTAACTCTGTAAATCAAATAATTGTCTTCACCAGTTCACTCGGTATGAAATTACCCTTACCCTACACTTCAGACTGCCATTCACCATCATAACCAAAAACCCATCACCAGAACTGGTTATATACGAATCAGCCAGCCATAAAACAAAACAGTAAACTCAACTTCAGGCCTTAATTTGTCCAAAAAGCACCCACTCACATCTCCCTTCCTTGTTATCTTGGGTTTCACCTGTGGATGCAGGGGACAGTGGTGTCCTTGTTTGATTCTAATCATGGTCCTCACCTCAAAAGTTTCCCCCTGGGAACTTCCCTCCTCCCCCTCCATAGTGCCTAAAGACACACTCAGACTGACTCATTAAGTGTCAAGGAAAATTAAGACAAGCCAGAGCTGTCTGAGAGGGCAAAGCTCCATTGGAGTCTCACTGGAGACTCTATCTGTCAATTGCCTTATCTTCTTTGACATGAGGAAGTGTCTCCGCAGGCCTGTTGACTGCTGAAAGATAAATGAGCTCATCAGCACGTGATAGACCCTGAGCAGAGTTTTAGTGTTGCTGCCCCAGGCATTAGTCTAGGGTCAATTTTGTGCGAGGTGTTTTATTTTTAGCCTAGAATGGGTTGCCAAGCTGATCTGTGATCTGTGCTGACATATCCCTTACAAAATGTTTTGAGTTATACTGTTTCTCAGCCATCTCCAAAGACAAATGAGGTTATAAAAGTGAAGAGTGCAACTCAAAACACATGTTCCAGCAGCCTTTTCTTTTTTCATTCTTTGGCAACAGGTCGAGCAATTAGGGAGGCTAACCACATCCTTATTTACTCTGTTATGATATATTTTTTAAATCTCAAATTTCTGTTTCCAATATAGCCTTTCATCACTTTGCACACTGATAAGAAGTGGATGGCTAGATGTACCAGCCCAGTATGGATCAGGATCACAAATGGATCAGATAAGCACAAACAAAGCATTTTGCTCAGAAGGATAATTATACAGTCATGTAATACTTCCTCCTCCTCTGCATCCTCTTACACATTGCTGGAGCAATGAATGATTCCACATGAGCAGGACTTTCCTTTTGCCACTTCAAATTGGCTTAAATGTCAGCAGAGGAAAAAAAAAAAGTTCAGCCGTACTAAAGGTCAGCTCAATGAAGCACGTTTAACTCTTTAATGAAACGCACAAAGCCTATTCTTTGTGTACTGATGGTGTTAATTTAGTGGTTGGGTTCTGCCCTCCTGTGGTCAGCACAGCAACTCTCAAGGTGTCTCAGAGGTAAAATGAATTTTCCTGTTGAGTGGTTTCTGTTCTTGTACAGTTTGAAAATCATCTCTGGAGACAAAGAGCCTTTGGTTTTAGAATCATCCCTTTGTTTTGAATTGTTCGGCTTGTCTGCACAAATACATGTCTTTTTCACAAAATACATATCCCGTGAGTAGGAAAATCGCAGGTGTAAATAATATAATTAATGATGCCTCAACTCCATTTAGTTGCTTCAGTTTCAACGTCCTGGTATTGCGCATGCTGGCTCACTGTCTCACCATCATGGCTTACAGGTACAAAACAGAGCCATTGATAATATTAGCATCACCTGTGCTTTTCCTACTATGATAAGTAAAACTGTCTGCTCTAAACGGGCATATGATACAGTGGAATAAACATGTAGCCAGTATAATTACATTTAAGAGCTTGCATATAAGCTCCTTGACAAATCTACAGTGAAGTCCTTGGAAATGTTTCATGACTGTTCATGACATGTTTAATCAACTGTGTACTCTATGAGGAGTTGCTGAGGAAGACTTTGGTGATTGAAAGCAAATACTGAGTGGTGAAATTATTTTGTGTATTTTTATATGTACTTTTAAATCTTGAGATTTTTTTTTGTCTCTCATACTTTCATGTTATTATTTTTTTTAACATTTAAAACTCCGTTTACAGTAATTTGTCTGACTATTAATTTTTCTCTCTTGCTTCATTTTTTCGCTCTTTGCTTTTTTAGCGGTTTGCCATGTTTACAGAATAACTGGTATTGATTTCCTGCTTTGAGTTGGACCTGTCAGGCAACAGGACACGGACTGAAGATAGCCTCCAGCTGTTTCCTTTGGAATTAAGTATTATATTATATATTCTATGATTCCTGTGGTTTTCTCATTGTTTCCTGATGAATTAAGGTCCAGTGACAGACAAAGACAAAGTCACAGCAATTAGGTAAGAAGTGAAGACAGACTGCAGGAATTTGTTCACTACTGCTAACCTACTAGCTGAAATTACATTGGCTCTTTGAATTTCTATCAAAAATACTCACTTCACTCAGACAAGATACAGAAATGTTGGCTGCTACGTAAGCAGTGCTTTCAAATGTCCAGCGCGGGCCCATAATATGGATAATAGATTTCCTCCAGCTGAAAGAGAAGCTTGGATAATTGTGTTCACTGTGAACACTGGTGAAGCATGAAACCACACACAGAGGAGCATGCAAGAGCTGCTCTTTCAACTACAGCCAAATTATGTCCATGGAGGTTTGTCTTTCCCTCAGCCCTCTACAGTTTGTTTCCATCCAAAACATGTTTCTGCCCATCTACTAACCAAGCTGTTGATTATTTTAATTTGTTGGGTGTTTGTTTATTGGTGATCGGCTCCAAATCCTGATTGGCCACATTTAACAAATTTTCCATTCTGTAATAACTGCCTACACCATGATCAAGTGTGGAGGAATTTTTAGGATATTATGATGCACTGTCTATCACAGAAA
Source organism: Hollardia meadi (assembly GCA_037974645.1). Taxonomy (NCBI): domain Eukaryota; kingdom Metazoa; phylum Chordata; class Actinopteri; order Tetraodontiformes; family Triacanthodidae; genus Hollardia; species Hollardia meadi. Next base: position 9,431,768 of record JBBPCS010000283.1, read on the forward strand.
AATTTATTTGGTAACACATCCATTTATATAAACACCATTTTCTGTAATTATTAATTAAACTATATGGTGTCAAATTTAATCAAATTAATACATTTTTACTTGTGGTTTATGGTGATTCTTAAGTGAATCTTGGATCTCAATGAGGTTTTTACCCAGAAATTTAAATGCAGATGTAAATACGAGAGCTGCTTTAAAGACGCAAATAGAATATATATGTCAAGTGATGCAGAGTGTTCGTACACGTTCACTTAAATATGAACAGCAAATCACAGAGGACACATAAGATGACCAGTCAATTAAGTGGCACAGTATGCTCCATGTCTGCAATTTACACTCCACCAGCTGTATTACTAATAACATAAAGTAGAGATTTTAATCATTTAAAGCTCTACTAATTAGTATTTTTATATAAACAAAACAATAAATGTGCAATGTGAAAGAGCTCCACAGCTCTGTGGCTTTTCAGCCAATTGTAGCTTATTGTTTTGTTTTTATAACCTGTTCTTACTACCTTATTACCTGCCTACAGCAGCCTACAATTACAGGTGCAATGTGTAAGATATGGCCATAATTTTAGTTTAAAACGTTCAAAAAATTAACTAACATTATCAACGTTATGTCAGAGACGTCTGTGTATTGTCTGTCAGAGATATCTACTGAAGTTAGCATGCTAACCAGCTAGCACCAGCCCGTACTGTCTCATAATACCACTTTGCAACTTTATAGGCGATACTCAAACAGCCTCACAAAATGTCAAGAAAGGAAATATTCTTACACCTATTTTCCTTACTGACAGAAAAATACAACCGTACACCTTCTGAATTCAAGTTTCTCTCTTTCACCAAACTAAGACAAACTTAACTGCCTTGTATAATCATCGTAAAAGAGTCTTAATTTAAATAAGACATAAATTAAATAAAACTCACCCAAACGGTCCTGGTGTGTCTGTCCATAATCACCTCTGGTTTGGTCGAAGTAAATCCTCAATTCACCAAGTAAGATGTGAAAATATTCCATCTCTACATACCGCTTTCTGTCACTGCTGAAGGCCCAATGATATCAGGCTCTCTTTTTCCTCTCTTCGGTCCCCACGTGTCTTGTCGTCCCCGAAGTCATAGTCCTTGTCGGAGCCGCTGTAAATCACCTCTGTATTGTATCTCCTGCAATCAAATTGGGCTCCAGCCATGTTCAGACTGGCCGGGTGAGCTGACCCCCATTGCCCGGGATAGCTCCCTCCGTGATCCAAAGTCGCAATCTCAGTGACCAGTCGGCCTGCTAGCTCCACTGCTAATAAAGCTAACAGTCCCTATAGCTACAACTAAAGATTAAACACTGTAGAACAAAGCGATATAAAAGTAGTTTTGTTCCAGCAGCCATTGCACAACTGAACAAGTAACATTGCACAGGTGCGGTAGAAGCATCGTTTATTTATTTATTTATTTATTTATTTATTTATTCAGAGCTTCTTTCTTGCCATATTTATTTTTTATTCTAGTGTTTTACGTTCAGTGGTTTCTTCTTGCTTTTTCTTATGTATTTTAAGTCCTGATTAGTGGAGCCTGGAGCATTTTTAGTTCACTCCTGTGACTTACTTTTTATTATGTTTTACTGTTATGTTTTTATTCTGTTTTGTCATGTCTGTTACGTCTGTGCTGTCTGTAAGATGTCTTGTCAACGGATGCCTCTGTCTTAAGACTGCAAAACAAATCTACCTGCGGGTACAAATAAAGTAACCTGAACCTGAACCTGTACACAGCTTAAGATAACTAACTTACAGCAGACAATAAAGTGAGCATCAGTTGCCAGGTACACTGGTGATATGCTGCCCCCATATTTTTGGAGATACCTTCAAATTCTAGCTATATTTTTACAAATGACACCTTTAAATCTATGGTTGGTAAGACTTGAAAAAAATGAAGAGCCACTTAGATTTTGATAGTATCTTTGATAGTATGTAAGTGGAAAGAAGTCACACCCTCCCCCGTCGGGCCTTGAAAACCACATGAATGCGCATTGCCTGACTACACTGACTGCCTCCTAGCTAGCTCCAGCTGTGGGAGTATAGCTCTCTTAGTTGTTTTTTTTTTAGTTTTTTAGTTAAAAATAAACAACACTGTTTACAAATAAACAACACTGTTAAATGCCACGATCATATGAACAGAAGCATAGCCACTTGTGGCATATTTTGCTACTACTGCTCACTTCTCCCCTCAATTCCTGTTCCGTGTCAACAATGGAAGAAAAACTTATTCTTGCTGTTACCCATTTCCCCGTCCCATTTAACCCTACCCTTTTTTTTTTACCGTGACATAAACAAAAAAAATGCAGCTTGGCAGAGGGTGGCAGCTATCACGGGAGTACCGGGTATGTATCATAGATTTTTAACCTCTCAATGGCTAGCTGTGCTAATGTGTTATTTAGCTATGAGCGCTTGAGCGACACTTCAGTGACAATGTAGCTGACCACGTGTGGCTGTTTTGTAGCTATGTCGCCGGTAGTGTTAACACAGCATTAGTGTACAAATGCTACTCTGCCTTTCAGTTCCTGTTCACTGCTGTGGGTGTGTGCTTTGTGCGACTGGTTTAACTGTTGAACAAGTCTGTCGTTGCTGCTGCAGCAATACTCGTTCTTCGGCTCAGGGCTGTGTGAGTTGAGCTGAGATGGACAACCTACTTTCTTCACCACACTTGTGAAAGCACAGTGCATTGTTGCCATTGCTAACTCTATCCAAATAGGCATACTTACTGTCTCATTCACCTGAAATTAACTAACAACTCACAATCTAACTAACAACATTATGTTGCTGAGTAGCTTACACTACTTTTTGAGTTACTTTCACCAAACCCCCACCCCCAAAAAAACACAAGTCAGTGGACTGCTTACAATCATGCTAACAATCATGCTCACAAAAAAATTAACTCTGTTTTCAACATGGAAAACTGGATAAATAAAGACAAATCTATTGAATGCTACTTGCCCAGCACCAAACAGCAGACAAAGTCACGAATATCTAACATCTAGCGAGTTTAAGACGCATGCTTTTAGTTGGAAACCAGAGTGGAGAGATTATTTGACTTACATACATTAGGTAACAAGAAACACAGGAATGTTACTACATGTCCACTAGATGTGAAAATGTTTGCGAACATGTTAGCTGTAACAACTTGTAACGCCATAATATGTCAGGGCTATGTGTCTGTCAGCATTGTTGTAGAGTTCCTCTGCACATCAGTAGCAAAAAAAATAAAAATTAAAAATTAAACAATGATGTTAGCTTTAATTACTAAAATGTACTTTGCTAAATGCATGGGATACATTGGGCATGGAATATATTTAGGAGTTGGAAACAACAATAGTCAATGGCATAACTATTAGTTGCTGCAGACAAAATAGAAAATCCTGCCTACATGGTAAAAATCATGAGCATTCTTTTATGGACTATAATACACATTATTTGCACCAGGTGAAACAGAACCGCTTGGCTTGGCTAAACATTACTAAACAAAATGTGATGATTATGAACAAATGATGATTAGGCTGGGCTGTTCCACATGTTCCAGGCAAAAATCTGTCACATTTACAATAGAGTAAGGATGTAAAATGAATCTCTTTGCTAAAGATAAATTAATATTATTAATATCACATCAAGTATAATGCTAGGATAGTCTGAAAGGTACCTGTTAAGAGGCTAAAGTAAACAGCTACTGTACAACACGAAAAATATATTTGAACTAAAACTGTCTTTGTTATAGTGTTGCATATACTTTGGACAGGAGTCACTGTTGATCTTACAGTTCAAGTGAAGTTGCATAAGGAGATTTTATTGCTACACAATGAAATGGATCAGCAGCCAATACATCATTTTTGAAAACAAGGTTGGGGAACATACAATAACACATTTATCAACTTGACAGGAATCTACACACATCCAAAGGGTCTTGAAGTAATCAAGACACACACAGTGTCTCGATTCACACCAGGTCAGGTCTTTCAATATTAAAGTTAAAATCTTACTGTCCAAAATAAATCATGACATCTATCCCAGAGGTCTGCATTCTTTCATAAAGACCTGTCACAGTTTGACTTTCACGACTTGCTGAAAACTGCTTGGCTTCAGAAATGAGACATATATTCCTCACGGCCTCTGCTGTTTTGTCACGCTGTGGGTCACTCTTTGTAGAACTTCAAAACCCAATGTTTAGAGAAAAGTGATATTAAATTTGCCTGTTAGTCATAGTTACCAATAAGTTAAGCTCCAAAGATCAAGAACTTGTTTGGGTTTTTCCAAAATTATTTTCCCTTGCAATAATATTCAGTCATGTCAGAAGGTGTTGAATTTCTGTGTCCACCTCTAAAAAAGGCCTGCGAGAAGAAGTTTTCTTCGCTCAGGTCATGTCGAGGACATAATAAGCTGGAGAATATGGAGCAGCAACACCTACAGATCTTCTTTATTTTCGTTTTTGGCACTGAAAACCAAATATTAAAAAAATATCTGGAGCACAGAGTAGTTGCAGTCAGACATGAACAGTGCAAAGCCAATGATTTGATGTAGGGCTTATCACAGAGCATAGGCACTGTGTGAACCAACCATTTTTTAAAATCAGTAATTATGTCCCCAACTACTGTCTCGCATTAGCACTGTGACCCCGCTCCAACACACCTGATTCAAATGATCAGCTCGTCATCAAGCCTGATAACGAGCTGATCATTTGAATCAGGTGTGTTGGAGCTGGAAAACACGTAAAACATGCAGGGCAGGACATCCCCAGGACCTGGACTGAGAAACACTGCATAAGACACATGATTTCAAAGAACTTTTTAATTTAATAAGTTTGAAATTATTATAGTCTGGACTGTTCTGCTGACATCATGTATTTGTCATAATCATGTGTGAAACCACGTCATAATTCCTGCCAGCTCAAAGCACTTCTCTGTGTAGCTCAACATGATCATGGCTTGCAAAGGTTGAGTTCAAGACCTCGGTGATGCAGAATAAAAGACAGACATTGTGCTGTGTAAATTAGAGACATGACATCAGGAATTAGTAAGAAGTTTGGTCCAGACAGTTCTGCTGGATTTCTCATTTGTTTTTATCCTTTTTAAAAATAATCTTTCTACTCAAAATGCCTGGTCCCGACTGCTACGCAGCAGCTATAATTTGCCATTTGTTTCACATGACTTGTATTTCCTATATTCATGAGGCATTAGTATGACACAACAATGTTGCACAATTATTTTTAGTTTAGCTAACAAATGGTGAAGGTGTTTTACTGTTGATGCTTTTACTTTACTGTCCTGCAGATTGAATGTTGTGAACTGCTCTGACAATGACAGAACAGCTCCCCCTTGTGGTGACGGGCAGCCTGCTAATTGTGAACGTGAGTCTGTCCTATGAAGCACTTATTTAAACAAATGTACTAATTTGACAATAAATGTTTTTCCTCTATTACACATAGCAAAACAGATCTAAGAAAAATGTGCAACTGAATCTGAGAACTAGAGAATAGGAGTACAATTTCTAAACTAAAGAACAGGACTCAAACAATAAGCATAAGTTGAGCGTGTTGGACGGCTTTGACTCATAACAGATGTTTTTGCAGAGTGGATGGCCTTAATCATTGGTGTTGTAACATTAGAGGCTCTGGTGCACAGCTCTCTGTTTCTCCTGTGTAGTCTGATACTTGCGGAGGTGGGTAGACTTTTTCTTTCAAGGGCACAATTATATAAAACACAGCACTGGCATCAGCGTCACAGAACCAAGATAGACCGACACTGAACCAGGAGACTAGAGAGCTATGCCAGAGTGCCATCGAAATATCCCCGCAAACAGTTTGATGACCCGATCTGTTTTTGTTGGGGTTTATAGTTTATCATCCCTTTTTCATCTCCAGCTAATTAAAATGCCTAAAACTAGATCAAGTGGAAACCAACAGTGCCCACTCAAGCCCAGTACAATAAGTCCTTTAGAGTTATAACCTCAAAATCAAAACACAATCAAGCTAATGTGCCTCGGGAGAAGGGCCAACGTAGGTAAATTAAGGCAGAAACACAGTTGTATTGATTAAATTCACTTTATAGACCATGACTGTCTGAGGTCACAAAGAGCAGTGATACTGGACAGATTCTTCAAACACACTTTTAAAAGTATACATCATTTTGAATTGCCTTTATTGAACATCTTCAAAGCATTTTCTTCCATTCATCACAATGCTGTTTCTCAACACCATTATCGTCATCACTGCAGATGATTGCCAAGTAAACACTGAGCTATTTGAAGCAGCTCTGTTATTTTATTTGATTCCACTGTTGCTCATGGTTTGGGCTTTGCACACTCCCTTGCCGGCGACTTCAAATGCAGCTCCCTTGTAGGTTGCAACACACTGATCATCCGTGCGTAGATCTGGCTGAACCTGCTCCCACACCTTCTTTTTGGGGTTCAGCTCTTTGTCTGGTTCACCTGCAAGCAAGAAGTCAGTTTCATACATTAGAAACTCTGCTCTCTGCTCATCCATCACACATGCAGGATTTATGGATCCAAGACTGATGTTTTATGAACTTCTTGGTATATGTTGTACCCTTGCATAAACTACTGAAATGCTGTTTTAATATATTTATGCCAAGCCACGTTGATAGATTATTTTTTTTAACTTTCCTCCATTGGATTGCCCACATTGAGCATACACTGATACCATCTGTATAACAAGCTGAAGCCAAAACAAATTGTGAGCAGATGACCAACCATTATATTCTTGGTTTATTGGACCAATTCTAATTGTATTACTCCCACATGAATTATGAATAGTAGAATGTTATATTGTTGTTCTTTGCCATAATTCAAAACATCTAAACCGAACATCTTGCACTCAAAATATGCATCCAAGGAAAATTAAGAGAGGTTTTCATTCTATAATGCCCTTGTTCTTGATGATGCTTGGTATTTGGGAGAAATCATACCCAGTACTGACAGCTCAACCCAGCTCTTCCTCTCTATACATACTCAGGGTATGAGGACACAAATGTGTTTAATTTCCAAAGACTGCCACTTCTGCCAGTGTACAACCCAAGAGTGGCAACAATCAGTTTTGATCAGAAGCGTGAAAGAGCTTTTGATGAGAAACTTGCACACATTCTTTACTTCAAGCAGAAGTACTGGGCCCCATTAGTTGGGGAAATGTGGGCAATTATAACCATGTACTCACACTAGCAGTGCATTGGCTGTAACTGAATCGGTGGCGCTTTTAGTGGGAGAGAATAGGGAAAGAACGAAAAAGGTTTGGGCTGGGTATTGTTTAAAAAAATCCAATACCAGTACCCTTAAAACTAATACCGATACTAATGGAGTACTTAAGTAAGATGACACTCTGCTGTTGAAGAAGCCATTGGCCTTTGCGAACACGGTGCAACTGTCCTCGCTGAAGTTTTCTCCATGCTTGATGAGCTGCTTTATCATGTTACTAATATTCACAGTTTCTCCTAAAATAATCCTTCCACATTTATTTTTATCAGACACCACAAGGTTGTAGTATAGCCATACTTTCAAATGTTTTGGTGGTATCTCTGCACTCTAAATCTACATCAAATACACCGCACACGACTACCAAACCACAGACTGTATGGGTTGTAGTGAAAAAAGGATCAAATGCAGGTATTGTTTGACTGGATATGTTGTTATACTACCTGGTACTGGGTTATTTTAGCTGATACCTTAAAGGTGCAATTTGTAAAATATAGCCAGAATTTGAAGGTAGCTCCAAAAATAAAGGGGTCAGCATATCACCAGAGCAACCGCCAACTGCTGTCACTATACTGTCTGCTGTAAGTTAGTTATCTTGGGCTGTGTAATCTTTGGTTGTAGCTATCGCGACTGTTAGCTTTGAAAACAGTGTAGCTTGTGGGCCTACTGCTCAGAGAAGTGTGCCTAGATCGCGACCCCGGATCACAGAGGGAGCTACCGTGAGCAACGGGGCACAGCTTAACCGGGAAAATCAGCAGAAAAGCGAGATAGCATCGGGCCTCTAGCAGCAAGTGAAAACGGCATGTGGAGATGGAATATTTTTTACATCTTACTCTGTGTATTGAGGAACCCTTTGCAAATTTGAGTTTTAGAACCAGAGAGACTTAAATCACAAACACACTGGCCTGCTGGTGGCAGTCTTTGATTTTAGGCCACATTTATTACCTCTGCCAAGGAGGTTATGTTTTCAGTGCTGTTTGTTTGCCTGTCAGCGGGATTACACAAAAACTACTGAACCAAATTTCGTGAAACTTCGCGGAAGGATGGGGCATGGTCCAAGGAAGAACCAATTAAATTTTGGCGTGTATCCATGCATTATCCGGGGAATTATCTATGGATGTTGGGCCTTGGTGGAGGTATGCGCCCTACTGAGTGCCGTTGTAGTTCAAAATTGTGTTTGGAATACTTCATAGGAGGGATTGACTCTTGTACGGTCTAGATAATATATCAATTAATATGGAATACGGTTCACGTATTCTTTTTTTTCCCCAAACTCATAGACATTAGTTGAACTTAACAGGACAGTGAAGGCACTTACCTTTCCAACTGACTTAAAATATAAAAAGAGTCAGTTACATTCCTAGCAAAGAGCGTTGATTAGTCTGTCGAATGAGCAGTCACAGGCCATTTAGCTACCACCAAACAGAACTGAGGAGTCATCTAATGAGAGCTTTGAGTGGGGTCTGGGAATGCATCATGACTGGCATCGAGAGGAATGAATGTGGAAAGTGCCGTATTGTTTCTGGCAGCAAGAGGGTTCAACAACACCCTTCATTTCTTAAAGTCAGAGGCACTTTTTTGAAACTATAGGCTGGGAAATTATATCAACAGGCTTCATTTAATGGTGTGGAAGCATCCCTAGTGTCTTTTTTGGTTGGATAGGATTGTAACATTTAAGGTTTATGATAATTATTTATCTGTTTTGGAGGGTAAAGTAATCGGGTGATGGTACCTGGAAAGCCCTGGAAAGTAATTCTGTCGCCCGGTACAGCTCCACTTGGAGGGTCAAGGATTTCGACCTTGTCTGGTGAGCTGGCACACATGACCATAGCCTGGGACACCACTCCTCTCATCTTGGCTGGCTTCAGGTTACACATCAGGACTGCCATGCGGTTCTGCATCTGCACAGAGGACAGAAAATAATATACACTTTTACAGCTCATATGCCCTAGACAATTGAGAAGAAAAAGAAATTATGCCTATTCTACTTAAATAAAAAAGGACAGAATTTCAGACTTGGATGTAAACAATATTGCCATTTCCAGTCAATTCATTTTCAATTACTGTGTCCGAGGTTTATGGTTTGTTTGCCTCACAGGAAATATAACTCGAGGCTGGAGACCTCTGCGGATTAGCAAAATTTAAACGATAACCAGTCAGTTTCTGCCAAAAGCTAAGAAAAGAGAAATCCACTATTCCATGAGATGATGTATGCCAGATCTCAGAATATAATCATATTGAGCGTCATCCTTTAAGATGTTACAACATAAATCTAAAATAACTCATGTTGCTTTGACAGGGTTATGGTGGTAGTTTTCATCTCTAGTCAGTTTTGGCAAGCCCAAGTATGTGAATTTTCAGTAACAGTATTAAAAAACGGTTGCAATGTAGACACTTGTCTTAGCAGTTATTTTATGATCAGCCTGTCTGCCTCATATTTCTGAATGGTGCCGAGACACCTAAGAGTACTGCCATAAAACACATAATGCATTACCTCAGATATTTCACTCCTGTTTGCTTAACAGAAACAGGTAATGGCTCATATAAATAAGACAGTTAACAAGAAAGTAAAGTAGATTCATTGTCTGTGATTAATGGCCTGATCCAGACACACCAAAGGCAGCAGTAGTTTGGCCTTTCTAATTGCAGTCAGAGAGAACTGAAGGCTGTGCCACAAAATAATTACTGTTAATTTGACTGTATTATTACTCTGTCAACCATTTTGAGTTAATGTTTAATACTTGTCTGTGTACTTGTCACTTCCAAGTATTTTTTCTAAAATATAAGAGCTTTTTATTTTGACAGTCGGACAGTGTTCATTACACATGATTTCAGCAAGCATATGGTTCCATTTAAATGATATACACTGTCTACATACAGTAGAATGCAGAAGTGTAATGCCCAAAGGCTCCCTGAAACACAAATATGAAGAGAAATATTGTTGACATAAAAGTACATACATAACTAGTCATAGAAAAATGTGACTTAAAAGAGTCACATAAAATTAACTAGTGCTTTTATTTTATTTCTTATTTATTTATAAGGACACCACACATTAATCAACATCTTTTCACTTAGATGGAATTCTACAAAATAGTTTGCTTCAGGACCAAATCATGAAATCCACATGAATGCAAAATAAACACCAATGCAGAATCATCAGCCGAGAGTTTACCCAAGAAGTCACTGTAAATCGACCAATTAACTAACTAATCGACTTTTTATGATGCTAGGAAGCCATTAATGGACACAAACATATACAGCACTACTTGTGCATCTACTGAAAGCAACTCTAAATAAAATAGAATCTCTGTAAAGATTCATAGAGCTAATATGTAGTGATGGACCGATTAATGGGTTGGTCAATTATCTGGCATTTTGAGATAATATGCATTGGTGGATGCCTGGGCTAAAAAAGTTGATAAATTATCTGCACAGCCACCTTGTCAGTGTGACTGCTGTGAGCAGTGAGCACTCCCCCTTGTTAGTTTTGGGAAAGTGGTGAAAAAGTCAGTTTTGAGCCCGGTACTATAACTCTGAATAATCCTGCTGTCAACGTTTGCCTAAATTTCCTCAGTCACAATCGTCTTTTAGAAATGTTAACACACCTCTCCCATCCTAAACAAAAGCAAATCTAATCTAAAACCATGACTGGCTAGCATTAAAAAGCATCATCATGTATGGAATAATGCAATTGAATGATTCCCTTAAATACCAGTCACATTCTAAAATCTAGGGCGTAACCCAATATACAATATTTTCTATTTTATTAATTACTAGTAATTCTATCTAAAACAACATATTACTGGCTAAGATAACCATGTATATTAGATTGAAATGTGCATTGAATAATGGAATTCTACATGACATGTCTAGTTGCACTCTCCTCTCTAAATATTGGCATCAGCCATTGAAAAACATGGTCGATCACTACTAATTTGTATTGAAGTCTACATGTTTCTACCTCATAATCAGACACTGCAGTAAAAAAAAACCAAACCTACTGAATTGACAACCTGGGGCCTAATGAGACATTTGGTGACCATTTGTATTTTCCACCTCATAAACACAAGCTTAATAGGTAAATGTGTATAAATCTCTACATACAACCCGGATTCCAAAAATAGTTGGGACATTGTTTAAAAGATAAATAAAACAGAATGTGATAATTTGCTAATCCTTTTAAACATATATACTCAATTGAAAACAATATAGACAATATATTTAATATTTTACATGATCAACTTTTATTGATTTTGTAAATGTATGCTTTTTTCGAATTTGATGCGAGCAAAACAAGTAAGGACAGGGACAAACAAAAGACTGGGAAAGTTGTGGAATGCTCCAAAAACACCTGTTTGGAACATTCCACAGGTGAACAGGTTAACTGGTAACAAGTGATAGTATGATGATTGGGTATGAAAGACGCATTCTCAAAAGGCTTAGTCGTTCACAAGCAAGGATGGGTTGAGGTTCAGCATTTTGTGAAATACATGATTGTATAAAAGATATTACTACATGGGCTCGGGGACACTTGATAAACTGTTTTTTATCAAGTCATTGTCCAAACACAGTTTGCTTGCAAATGATTGTATTCTGTTTTTATTTACCTTTTATACAGTATCCCAATTTCCTTGGAAGGTGAACCTATCTCTCAATATAAGCCAAATGAAACTTCATGAAGGTACAATTTATTGCAGGGCTTTTGCGATATATTGTTTTATCTAGGAGTATAAAATAAAATAGGAACTGAGTGTATATGAGTTGTACTATACCTGGTCCAGAGGTATGTGCTTGACCAGCCCACTGACCACTGTCCTCGGAGAAGGCTCTCCCACGTCAACCTGCTCCACATAGAGACTGTCTGCATCTGGGTGATTCTCGGCTGTGATTATACGTCCAACACGCAGGTCTAAACGAGACACATCCACCTTGGCTTCATCTTGCCTGGGGGCTGCCTGTTTCTTCTCTGCTTTCTCCACTCCTGGCATAAGAGAAAAGTAAACACTTTTTTACTCAAACTACACACTTCACATTGAAATTTTATATCAATTAGTATAGCTTTGCACTTAATTTGTGCATTTTTCTAATATAGTCTATATGTTATGTCTATAAATACTATAGACTAATATAAAGTCTAATATAAAAAAAAATTGTTGGAACTGGAGTGTTGGAATTTTGGTTGGTTGCATTTTGAACATAAGAAGTCGGACAGTAGCTATCCATGATATGTAAGGCACGATTTCCTGAAGAGAGGCATCTGTAAGAATTTTCATGCTATTATAACAAATGGGTGTGATATTTAAGAAAATGTTTGTTTAAAGCACCAAGAACACTTCAGCAAACTGGTTTATTGCCAAGGGAAATTCTAAAAGACAAATCATAGTTGAAACAATATTGGGCATCTGTCTGGCATCTGATTTAATTTCCTCCCATAAATGAAAACAAAGCCCACCAATGACAGGCCTCAGGGTTGCATGCAGAGGCATGCGTTTCAAGCGACCCATAAATAAATAAAAAATAAAGGAAGACAAAATTCCCTATTCGCCTCTTCCCAGAAACATAGGGTACACGCTTTGACTAAATGACAATACCAATACCCACTTTTGGCTGAAAGTGATTGCTACATGATACAATAACTTTCTCCCAAGAGAAAAAGTACTTTTCACTCGCCTGGTTTGTTTACACACATTTATTCCAGTTTGAACTGATCAAATGATCACAAAGTCTTTAATCAAGAGCCCATACCAGCTCTGAAGAATATGAAATCCAACCCCAGCCTTTGATATTCGACTTTTCTCCCCTATGTAATCACAGGAACGTAACATTATCAGGACTGCACAAAGGTTGCATATGAGTCTGTAGACTAACAAGTGATGACTGTTTGGATGAGGTGAGAACACAGTTACATTAAAGCCCTAAGTAATAAAGAATTAAGTACCGCATTGTCAATAACCACATGTAAAACCACCTGTAGACCCAGTTCAATGGTCCAATTCTTCCACCAGTGCACCAGAACTTGTAAAGCAAGGACGTGCAGACCTTTTATATTTTTTAACATAGAGTACATCGCAGAGGTAACTAATTTTATCAATGAAAGATTCCCCTCAGAGCAGGTGGGCATCATCACTGACCTCAACACCATGCTTAGTGCGTCTTGCTATCTGGGTACTCACAACAAGTTGAAGAGCAATTAACTGGAGGCCTTGGAGCGCGTCTGTGACCACTACAGGCCACAGAGGGGTGCAGCTGTGCACTTGGTGCAGAAGGAGTGCGTGATGCAGGATTTCCTCCTAATCCCACATTCAGAGTCTTGCTGAGGAGCCGGTCCATGCAGACCAGAAGAAAGATTTGAGGTCAGGCTAGGCTACAGCAGGTCAATTGAGTTCAATTTAATTTCTTGTAAATGGTTTGTTTAAATTTTAATTGTCTAATTCTGTAAAATTGCATCGTTCATATTTGCCTGTTTAGGCACAATGTTTTAGTGCCCTCTGCTGTCACAGCAAAAAAATCATCTGCTACGCGTGGTGTTGACATGAAAATTGACCGCATGATCCGTTTGTTTCCTATCTTAAATGTTATTGTAATACTGTCCATAAAATGACAGTGAGAAATTGTGAGCAATTAAACACGACCTCTTTCTGGAGGTAAGAAATGCCAAAAAAGCTAATCAATTTTTCAGTGTCTTTAAGCTTGTTTCTTCCCCTTTCTAAGTTATAACCCCATAAACACATCCAGTGCTAATTCCAGACAAAAAGGTACTATGGGAACAAAGAGGAACTACAGTTCTAAGAGGGCAATCCCAGAGGCTTGTGGCAAGGTCTACAGAGACGTCACACGTCAGCGTCATGCTCGTGTGATGACAGTATTCATGCAACACTGAAGCGTTTGTATGTACTGGTTCCGTCTCTGTCCGCAAATTACAAAAGCATCCGAAGCAAAGGAACAGCTTAACCTTCTGTGCAGTGTGCAGTTTTCCCTTGACATGAGAGTATTCCTGATCTATTTTTTCATCAACACTGATGTGTGGCTTGTAGTGAGCGTGTGGTTAAGCGAAAGCGAAAGAGAAAGAGTGCCAGTGGCTGCGCTCATGGTGATCAGAGCACAGGGAAAGGTTAGCAGTGAAGTTGTCTAGTGGCAGTAAATGTACAGTGTAGGCTACAGTTTGCCCATGATTAAACACTGCAGCACTTCAACATTCAAGAACTTTCTAAGTCGTTTCCCAGCTGCCGCGCAAAAGTGAAAGGAGAGTCTGAGTTTACAAATGGCAGCACACTCTGCTCCGGCAGGTTGCAAAATGTAGATAAATATATTGATTTAGTGCCTTCAGTGCTGCCTGTGAGATGCTGCAGAGACGAGAGACTGAACGGAGCTGGTGCAGACAGCTGCATAGATTAAAAGGAGAGCAAATCTGTTGTGCGAGACATGCGAGTGAAAAACGCTTCTGGGTAGACACGGGGTAAAAACTAAAAGAGATTACAAGTTAAACAACTTTTATCCTCGCTTTTGGGCCATTGGCAGTCAGCAAGCAAAAACAGCTGAAGCAGAGGTAATGGATGGGTGGGTGCACCTTTCACACCTATCACCATTTCTAAGCATTACGCCTTCAAGGTTGTGATAACCGAGAAAGCAGCAAGGCCAAAAGGTATCAGTGTGCGGGTCCTCAAACTGGTTGCTAATCAACTAGCACCCATGTTCACAATGATATTCAGCCGGTACTGCCACAGTCTGTCATTTCTACGTTCTTGAAGAAGACCAACAACATTCCTGTGTCCAAGAAACGGTTATTCAAGGATTATATCTGTTCCTCGCTACCCAGCACACTGGACAGAGTACAGTTTTCCCTACTGATCAACAGAAGATGCCATAGCACACATCCTCCACACCACCCTATCTCATCTGGACAAGAAAGAGAACTATTTAAGAATGCTGTTCACTGACTGCAGCTCAGCATTTAACGCCATAGTTCCCAAACCTGAAGGACTTGGCGTTAAACACCTCGCTGTGTATGTGGACCTCTAATGGGCAGATGGTGAGGGTGGCGGAACAGACCTCTTCCAGTTTCCCTTAACACTGGAGCACCTCAGGGCTGCCTTTTCAGCTACATATATTTATTAATAATTCCATTTGAACTCTTTTTTTAATGCGAAATTGAAGGAACTGGTGGGATTACATTTCACTGATTGTACCTTATATGACTACATGTGACAAATAAAATTAATTGCTTCATTAACTGAAAAGTCATTTAAATTCTGTGGCAAGGATTTTCCTGTTTTGTATTCTAAACTTTTCGTAAATGTAAAACTGCCGTTATATTTGATACATAGGGATACTTTGGTTTTATAATGGTGTCTTAAAATTATGCACATCCATAAAACATTAGATCATTCTCAAATTGGATTAAATCACTTTAAGATACGACACCAAATGTAGCTTATAAATCTGAAAACCCCATATGTGTCACTACATATCTTCCAACTGAGGCACAGAGGTCTTGAATCTATTAAGAGGCCGATACTGCTGCCTTACATCCATTATCACCTGATATTTGATATTCAAATCGAAAAACATGTTTGCAGAAGGCCAACTAACTTCTGAAGAACAGAACTCTTCATCTTTCCAACTGTTGGTGGAAAAAAGGGATCTTAAGCAATAATATAATAAAAGAAAAGAATAATTTTGATGAATACTGATATGAGTGGTCAACTAATGAAACACATGATACAAATGTTTTTGTATAACACATCCAAACAGGCTTAATGAGCTTCTAAAACAGATTTATTGGAATGCGAAAACTTCAAAGGATTCAAAATACAACCATGCCTTGTGCCATATTTATTTTCTCCCGCTGTTACCTTTTTTCTCTGGCTTCTTTTTCTTATTCTCATCTTTGGGAGGGGGGCTTTGGACAGCAGCAGCAGGGGAGGCAGAGGGCACTGGTCCAGAGGGTGTAGGAGGCGTGGGCTTCGAAATGCACTCAACACTGGTGTCACCTGATGGCATGGCCACATCGCGCACTACAAGAGGGACACAGGAAAAAGGCCAGAAGAAAAATAAGTGATTGAATAATGGATCAGAGTTATTATCTGAAAGACTTTTTTTTCAGTATCTCTGATGACTGATATTCTCTGCACACAGTTACCAAAATGTCAAAGTATAAAAAAACATGACCACAGCAAAACTGCCATGAGAAGAGATTTACTTTGCAAATACACAACGGTGCACAGCTTCTTAGTTGTCCCTTTTCACGCACAGCGCTGGTTGCATCAACATAATACAATGAAATAATACAGAGGGAGCTTTACTTAAACACCCGGAGGGAGGACTGCTCTACTGATACAAACAGTTTTGATGGGAAAATGACAGTGTCCAAGTGTATGGAAACAAGGAAATAGAGCCATAAAAGAGGGAACAATGTCCTACAAAAACTCTCTAGAAAAAAATAACCCCTCATTTAAGGCGCCTGATGTTTGAAATCCTACAAAATGTAGTGCCTATGTCTGACAAACATTGGTCTGCAGGCACACCAGTGTCACCATAATGCTTTTAATTACCTTAATTCCATGTTATGCTAGGACCTGAGATAGGGAACATTCTGGTTTACCTTAGAATTACAGGCAATAACCTCTTAACTCTTTACATCCCCTCAAGATTACTCTGTAAAAAGTTGGTTCTCAATGCCAAAAACCTTCATTCTATATGACAAATCACATACTTTTAAACCTATAATGAGGTTTTATGGTCACACCATTATTTGCAGATGTCTTGTGCCTTAGTTCATGCTAATTTTATGCATGCATCTCTGGAAACATTGGAATCAGCTACAATTTTAAATTAAGGCTGCACAAATCAATATTGCTATATTGACAATTAAATGACTTTGTGTAATGTGGAAGGGATTGCCAGTAGTGACAAACCCACAGAGAATAATCACCCACCAGCCCTTCTCAGGTCTAGTGAGATCTTTAGCCTGACCCAACATAACTGCAGCTATAAGCATGGGTTTCAACAACGCTTGCCTGCACAATGTGATTTATAGGAGCCACCAAGGGGTCCAGTAAAGTTTAAAGTTCTGCATAGGTTTCCTGCATAGAGAAATGCAATGGCTTTTCTTTTGACTTTACAGTATGCAAAATATCTTTATTTCATAATGATAAGTTAAAGCAAAAAAAAAGTTTTCTATTGCGTGTTTAAAAAAAAGAAACTTTGACAGTGAACTTCGAACAACACAGTTTCTTGGCTGCAGACATGTTGTTTTCATGGCACTATGATAGGCGTGTGCAAGTTTTTCTCATCTCAATAACAAATCAGCAAAGCTGACCTTTTCTTTCAAAGAGGTTCACATTTATCCATGTTTTGATTAAACTATTTCATGCCACCTTAAAGCCATTAAAAAGGAACCCCCAAAATAAACATCACAATTAGATACAATGTGTGGAAAAACATAGTCTCGGATGTATTGGAATGCATTCCTTTAACGTTCCAACACTAACATATTGAGCCATTTTGTTGATTATTTGTTGAAATTGACTATGTGTCCCCCTTTATTCCTGCAGCTTCTATCTGGAAAACATTAAATGTGTGTTAATGATCTGAGTTGTTTGCCCTCGAATGTCAATGTAATATGTCAGATGCACAATAGCTGGCAGACATGCTGTCCCCATCACTCGAAAATAGGATTCTCAAAACACTGTGGTTATGTTAGAAACAAAAAAAGATCTGGTTATAATGGAATGAAGCGAGAATGCCTACGATGTTATCACTGATAGTGAAAACCAAACAATGCTGTAATGAGCAACAACTGACATCAAATGTTCCCAAGGCAGGCACACACAACCACTTCTATAACTAGATCTAATAAAGGATAACAACATCCAGGTCTTTTTTAAAGACAAACATACATTCTATCTGCAATGGAAGTCTCTGCTGGGAGCCAAACTGAACATACCTCCCCTCTTCTTCTCTTTTTCCAGCAGCTGTTTTTTTAGTTGCTCGATGTCATTCTTCAATTTGGCATTCTCCACCATCAGTTTCTTCTCTTCTCTGACACTGGCCTGGACGACTGCAGCAAGGAAAATCCTTGTTACCTCTCAGCACTGGAATGAAATTTCACTATCCCACAGGACATTTTAAGAACTGAACTAATACAAATACATTACTGACTATAACATGAGATCTATTAAAATCTATGTTGTGCTTCTTTTCGAGTTAAAGAAGCCATGAAATTGTCCACTAATAAAGTTTTGGGATTTAAAAATAGTCCAAAGCAGTCTTAGATTACAGGACAACACTCTCTCTCCACTCTTTTGGAATAATGAGTATTTCTTGCATTGTGCAAGTGATAAATTTGAAGTATGTTATTATATAAGATTACAGAGATTACTCAAAGAGGAGCTTTATCGTTTATACAACTGCAACAGAAACGGTAACTTCCGCTCACTCATTACATTTTGTTAAAATATTTAAAGATAGAACTAATACTAAATTCTTGAAAATAACAGATTTACAGAGATTCTTTTTACCTATACATTTATTTATACTTACTTTAACTTTAAAATAAAGTCAGTGGCAATGTGAATTTCGCACCTAAAGTCTATTGGATATATTTCTCTGATTTGACCCCACTTAAAGATACAATGAGAAACTGTCTTTAGACGACTGTGAAGCATGCATGTAAGCAAATTTTCAGCAAGAAATTATGTCACTCCTCACTAAGTACTACGCCTGAACACATAAGGATAAGAAAGGATCTAAGATGTAGCCTACAAAGATACATTTGGAAACTTTATATTTCATAAAAGATAACTATAAACCTAAACATCCTTTTCAAAAGGCTGTGTATAAGCTTTTCATTGTCTAGAAGTGTGTGTCTTACTGGTTTTCTCCTTTAGCAGCTGGATTTGTTGTTTCAGGTACTCAATGATCTGGTCAGCCTCAGCCGCTCGCTGCTCCAGCCTCATCAAAGGATTGTGACTTGACATCTTGAACAAGGAGCGAGCTAAAAACCTAAGAGACAAAAAAATACAATAATCTCAACTCTACAAAATGCTAGATATTAGGGCTGTACAATATATTGAAATGATTATATTCCAACATCATGAAATACAATTTGTAGAGACCTAGACTGCAAGTTCTGCAATATCTTTTGGGGTTTTATAAATGGCGTATCTTTCATTTTGTTTTAAATGTAAGCAGAGACGCATGCATCAAGTTTTGCATGTACAGAGAGAGTCACCCTATTTTCAATGTTATTTCAGTTTTACTCAAGTGATATTGGAAAACTAAAAAGTGATGGTAATATCTACAAAGATACACATTTGGAGTTAAAAGGATTGCATTCAGTACACCACTACAAGTCTCCAAAATGACCACAGAGTAAAGTCACCTCCTCTCCAACTCTCAACAAAAACTTTACATTTCCACGAGTGCTGCAGGGCTGTTCTATAGGACAGCATTTCATTTTACAGGGATTTCCTTTTTTGTTGAACACATTGTAATATAATGCAGTGGGAGTTTTTAAGTGGTTCATGAACAAACGCTGTATATCCCTAAATCAAAATGTAGGCATTGAGGATGCCACATTGCAATATGTCTTGACAGGACAATTATAATCTGACATGTTACCCCTAATGTGTGCCTTAGTTGGTATAAACCATGTGCTAATGGGATTGTCATGACTGATATACAGTATTTTGTGTGGTTGCCCAAAGCCAAAAAATCTAATCTCGGTCTCGAAGGCATGTTGAGAGTTAATCAGAAGAACATGTGCTGATTTTCAGGACTTTTAAAAAAAATATTATGCTCCATAAAAGTGGAACAATTTGCAGAAATGTACCAAATTGGAAGGGCTGGTCCCTTTTGCACAATTTAGGACCCTTTTGACTGGGTTGCAGCAGTGCGAAATTATGCGCTTTGTTCGCCTGTGTGTTATGTGGTTTGTTGTATTGTTTAAACATGCATTATATTTTTATATGTTGTATTTTATCCAGGGAACTATGAATCAGAGTACTTGCTCTGAATGGTCCTTTTCATGTTTAAATAAAGGTTTGAAATGAAATTAAAATAAGATAATAAAATCAACAAATCTTGATTGATGAAACTCATCAAATCTGCATTAGTTTTGCAGCAATATTTCAACAAGTCAACTTTGGCAAGCCAAATTCTCAAATTAAGTCCCATCTCTATTTTATAGTAACAAATGGTAAAAAGTAAGAAGTGACATGCACATAGTTTATCCTTTAAACCATACTTAACATCAACATTATGTGCATTCAGTTTTGAAGATTCAGTTCAAAAGGGATCAGTGATTATGGGCCACTCAACCAAAATACAACTGGACACCAGTTTGGTTGGGGTAATGTTTAAAAAAAAAAAAAAAAAATTTCATGTTGAGCTTGGCAAATTACTTCTATAAAAATGAGGAAAAGAAGGATCTTTACAAGGCTGAGGCATGCGGAGGAAAACTTCTTACACATATTACAGGGAGGAGCTGGAAAACAACAGCTGGCTCGAGATGAAAACAAAATGTTGGGGGATGAGGAAATTAGAAACAAAAAAGAGCTGGATTTGATAAAATCAAGGATCAAAGCATTGTTTTTAGACAAACTGAATTGATTTAAACAGGACCAGTGGTGGAGAAATTGAAAAGGCCACAAAAAAGCTGATCTCATTTGGATAACCTCTGACAATGGGTGCTGGGGCTGATGTATGGTCTGCAGCATAAAGACATAATGACAGGTCATTTCAGCTTTGGATTTCAAAGGGAAATAGCCAAATGTGATAACAATGTAAAAGGGATGTGGACCTTCAGCGGCCCTCAGTGTGCCAGTCTTTTTTGTATGGAAATCAGAATACCACTGACTCCTATCCTGACTTGCAACTGTATAATTTTAGCAGGTTGTTTATACATATGGGCTATACAGGAGAAAGGTAGTGCTCAATTGGACAAGGCATTTGACTTCATCACCTATTAGCAATCTGCTAACAAAACAGACATGCCTGGTTTGCTGAGTCACATAGTTTTCAATAGCCCACACAAGCATTTAATGTCTACATGCATTTTAAATTAAAATATATAAGATAAGTTAAGAAGTGATTTGAATCAATACTTAACTAAATCAGTTGCGTTTAACCACCAGCTATCTCTGGTATGGTGGAGGTATGTACAGTATGTAGAGCCACCAGGATACAAGTGCTTCACAGTAAAAATATACTGTAAAAGGATACTTCCCCACCTGTCTGCTACCCAGGCCATAATAAATGAAGAGAGAGAGAGAGAGAGAGAGAGAGAGAGAGCAGTATGCCAGCACCACCTGAAGGCACTGAAAGGACCTACACATTTTAAGTTAAAAGGAACTATGACTTTCGTAGTCTTCTGCAGCAGATGTAGTCACTGGTTTTCAGGAGCTCAGGTGCTCTTTTTTTCCTCATACTGAGTGAAAACAAGAACAAAAAATGCAGTAATAATGAGTGTTTAACAATGAGTTGGTAAGTTTGATTAAAAATCTAAATGGTAAGTGTTTTTAAGATACACTCATATGACATTTCATAAAAGATTAGTTTAAATGTGATGTATTGCCAGGAATATATGACCTGAGATTCAGAAGTGACAAACAAACCCCGAAACACCAATTACTGTCTGTGTCTGCAAAGAAAACGTCTGGGAACAAGAAAAAGCAAAACTGTGAGACTCTCTAGTGATTAGGGCCGCAATTTCACTTGACTTCTTTTTCTAGTAATGTATCAATTCTTTAAAAAAACAAAAACAAAACAAAACAAAAAAAACACTGACCAAATGTTTAAGGCTCATCTCATGTGCCCAAAGTCATATTTTCTATTTTCATTTTTTGTTTCTGTTTAGGGGGGTAATCAATGCACAGCAAATTGAATTTAGAAGAGCACTGCAAGGGTTGGACTGGATCAAGTCACTCATCACATACATTCCAAACATGCAGGTTTACAGTATTATTGAATAATTGTACTTTTGGATTTTTGTATAATGACCTATATATTATTTGCTCCTAAAGTGTGAGGACTTGCAGGATTTATTCTGTTTTGTGCAACCAAATTAATTTTTTGGGGTAGGATGCTGGCAACACAAAATACACATTTATAGATAATTATTGTGACATACTCGGTAGATTCATCATATAATCAATTAACAAAAATTATTGTTGGCTGAATCCCAATTACTATCTAACGACGTTACTTCTATAGTTACCTAGTTAACGTTACTTTCTCTTTCTGAAGCCAAATCATAGAACTCACAGTAATCAAACAACCTTCTTATTTAATTTTGGTTGTTGCGTTAATCGCAAAATTAGAACTGTATATTTTAGAGGATGGATTGCTCAACAATGTGTACTGAACATTAGTTATTGTCAGTGAATTCAGTACGCCATTAGCCGACTCTGCATATTTATGACTTGAACTATGATCTTCACTGAGGTAAGGAGAAGCACATTTACTTTAGAGCTAAGTCTCATATAGCTAGCATTGGAAAGCTACTACCTAGACGGCTGGCTAGACGTTATTAATGGCTCATGTTAGTTAAAGCAGTAAAATAAAACAGATTGGTTTTTGAAACTTACATGGACTTCGGGCAGCGACCGGACACGTTTCGGGGACTGCTGGGGGCCTTGACAGCTGTTAGTCCTGTTAACGTTAGAGCTGGCTGATATACAGGCAGCTAGCAGTTAGGCGCTGAGAGGCTGATTCAGGCCCGGGCGGCTAAATCTCTGCATCATCCGGATGTGAAGGAGGCCTATAATTCTTGCCTCCGCGTTAGCTAGCCTTATGTTCTATAGATCAAATGCTGTCTGGAAAGGTAAGGAGGCAACGGATATTGCCTGTGTGTAATTTCTAGAAATAGAAACTAATTCCTCAAAAATATGAAAAATAACACAAAGAACAACTTAGTTTATGGTTTGAAGAAAAAATGTTTAATTTAAGTTTCACAACCGCACTTATGTTTTCAGAGAGCGTCTTCTGTGTACTACTTTGACGCACAAAAATAACGTCGCTGGTCACGTTCACTCAGCTGCTCGCATCGCTTCGCAGAGGCAGGAAATAAATTCGTTTCAAAAATATTTTATCAACAATTTCGAGTTCATTATGCCAAAATGACCATACACCTTCTCCATTAAGCGTGAGTATGTACATTTTTAGATGCAATGCACATTAACGTTACATCATTGCTTTACTACCCGGCCTAATAGGCAGTTATTTTCATAACTTGGCTACATAGACACATTGGATTTAACTGTGGCTAAGCTGTTAACATTTAGTTCATGTTTTGAACCCTCTGGCTAATACTGAATGGCATAAATAAAAAATGTTAATATACCATACCATGCTGATGATCCGAATGTTCTTTTCATTCAGAGTCATACATTATCATATATTGTTGATATATTGAAGACTTTCCCATTATCAGTGCTTCAAGCCAGTGGCAAGATGAGGCCCCTCAAAGACGCCCAGCTGGGGGCCTTTACCTTCTTTGCCTCAGCTCTCCCTCATGATGTCTGTGGGAGCAATGGCCTCCCTCTAACCCCCAACTCTATCAAAATCCTGGGACGTTTCCAGATCCTCAAGACTGTCACTCACCCCAAACTCTGCCAATATGTGGACATCTCCAGAGGGAAACATGGTATGAACTTCTGTCAAATCACGTTGTACTGTATATCCTGTTTGTCACCTTGTATTTCATTTTCAGTTAGTGATATTGGCCTTGATGTGTACTCACACTTAGCTTATCCAAAACATTTTTATATGGGCAATCAATGTATAGCTTTTTCTTAATTCCTAGATATTAACTTTCTAAGCCGGTGACTGTCTTGTTTTATCCTGTTGTTCTGTGTAGAATGCATATTTGTTGTCTGTTTGTTAATAGATTACATAAAGCTTTGTATTTACAAGTGGTACATTGTGTAGGACTGCATTTTATTGTTGTCCAACAAACTACAGCAAACTACAACCTGTAATATTACCATTTCAATCCATGATGGTCAGCCCTGTAAACTCCACCAAACTCTCTGAACCTTCAGAAAGTACCAGTAAATAGGGATTTTTTATAATAAATAAATGCATCAAAGTTAAAAGAGAATGCAGATTTTGATTAATCTTTTAATCGATTAATTGATCTATTAATCATTTTTCACTGCACTTTTTATTGTAGCATCAATACATTATTTCCTTTATGAAGAAATACCAATAAATGTTTACTAATTCATTTTGGCTTCTTCTTGCTCTATAGAACGGCTGATTGTTGTTGCTGAACACTATGAAAGCAGTTTAAGTGATTTCCAGAAACGGGGGAAAACAGCCAGGTGAGATTATCGTTATTATTATCATCAAGTAATTATAGTATATGTGGTGAACCTTAATGTGGTTTTCTCCTTTCACTGTCACTGGTGAGCAGGTATTGTCAAACCTTGTACTGTTGAAAAATGATATGATGGGCAGAAAAATAGTAAGCTTGCCATCTACTGGCCTGGGTTAGGTTTGCATAATAACAACAGTGTATTGGAATTTCTGATACTTAAGTGTTAAAAATGTAGATATTTCTTTTTCATGTCTTTTCTCTGACCCAATCACAACTTGACCCTCAGTATGGTTTGACACACGGTCGTGTTTTGTTTGTGTTAGCCCAGAGAAGGTGCTGCAGGTTGCCTATGAGGTCCTCGAGGCTCTGGAGTTTATGAATAAACATGGCATGGTTCACAGAGCCCTCAGCGCACACAATGTGCTCATGGACTGCAAGGTAAAAAAAGAAAAGAAAAAAGAGCTGTTTTATGTATGTCTAACTTTTACTGGCTGAAGGTCTGGCCAATTAAAACAATGAAATGATTGCTTGAATACTGCAATTCTAAGATAGATTTTTTTTCTTTGTAGGGGAATGTCAAGCTGGCAAAGTTTGGCCTTTATCACATGACTGATCATGGGGCAGATGTAGATTTTCCCATTGGGTATGTGTTTTCCTCCTCATTCATCACAGAGAACGGTCCATTAGTGCTTCTCTGGAACTTTTCAAGTGGTGAGCTGCCTGTTCAGGGTCAAAGGTTTCACTGTATCTGTTTGCTGTTAGTCAAATCATAAAAGAAGCAATTGACCATAACATTGATACATAATGGCCCATTCTGTTTGTTTCATATAAATCAGGTTTTGGGGCATAAAAATAGCTTCCTGGTTCAGGGACTGTAACAGATCATTGAAATTTTATCCCAATCCAAAAGCCTTTGTGTCTGACCAAGTATCTCTGTGTAATATCCTTTAGCAGATTGAAAAGAGGAATGAAGACATTTACGCATGAACTTCAATATAACGTGTGTAGAAAATGTAACTGTTAAAGAGCTATGCAGGTTGTTCTTAGGAGCAACTCAATATACATCAATTAGTGACAGAAATGTGAGTATATCGTGTAATAATTTGTCCTATTAGACATAATATGGAAACAGAAATCCAACAAAGCTCTCTAATGAATGAGCCTTGTTGGATTTCTGTTAAATCAGTTAAGTTTAATTATGTTGGGAATACTGGGTTATCTACAACATGTGCTATTTAGAGGCTCGCTCCGTAATGTGCTTATCTGCTCTGATCATTTCCTCAGGTACCCATCATACCTTGCTCCAGAGGTGATTGCTCAGGGCTCGTTTCACCCCAGTGACTCTTCCCATGATGAAGCTCCTCTGCCCTCAGGACCCAAGACTGATGTCTGGTCTCTGGGGATTTTGCTCTTTGAATTGTGTGCAGTAAGAATCCTTCATAAATGTCCTCATAAAATAAGCAGGCATTCATACAATATTTTTTTTTTTGTCTGAATTTATGCTGTGGGGATCCTTTTCACCTTAGATTCTAATGCTGTGAATCGATTACAGGGCAGACGATTGCTGCAGAATATTGACATAAGTGACAGATTGAAATTCATTCTCACCTTGGGTAAGTGAAAAGGACGAAATAATTGGAACTACTGGGAAATATGCTCTTGGAAGCTCAGAGAGGGTTACGCTGCAGTATTGTTTGTCATTCTCAGGTTGCATGGATGACATTGTCACTGTCCTTGCTGAGGAACACGGTTGTCTGGATACCATTAAGGTAGAGTCTTAAATCATTGGCTGCCTCAATCTTAGTCAAAAAGAGACTTTATGTATGCAGATATTATTATGGATAGTCATTTTTAATGGTCTTTTTAAAGGACAGCTATTAGCCATTACTGGAAAATTAGGTCACATTATTTTCATCACAAAAATATATTTTTAAAAAGTAACACATTTGTCTTAATAGAGCTTGGTATCATTTTGTTATGGTTAGGTTATGATATTGGTATATTTATAGTACAATGTTCAATACTAGTTCAGGTTCCAATACCAAAACGTTAGTAGTTTGAAAAATCTTTTATGTTTTCATTTAACAATAATACTAAACTGCTCAGTGGATCGGGGTTAAAAAGATCTTTACCTGAATACAATAAAGTCTAAATTGAGGAAGAAGAAATATCTGATAAAAAAAATAAGTAAACAAGCCTAAGAGTGCATGTTAACTTTAGTTTTACTTAGGTTTTTCGATATTTAGTGCACCTGTTGGTTCTCAAAAGTGTCGACGTTCGATACTCAGCCCAATAAAAATTAGATTTTGTTTCTAATTGTTTCTAAGTGTTCAGTACAACCGTACAGGTTATTTGTATGTAATCACTGTCTGTGTCACTGACCAATCCCCGGAAATGATTATAAACACAAATTCAATATGGTCCAATAAGTTAGAATTACACAATTTTAACTTTTTATGTTTTAAAGGGGATAGGGATTCCCCCCCAAAAAATCAAAAATGGCTTGTAGTGCTATTTATCCATCTAGATTGTTTTGGTGTGAGTTGGTCACTTGTGGAGATATCAGTTGTAAAGATTTCTGCCTTTTCTCAAGTATAAATGAACTAGATTGCTCTTGTCTTGTGGCGCTTGAAGTGCCAATAAAATACTTAAAAAAAACTCAACAGCAATGTCTCTTTCCAGATATCATGACCCAGTTACTCAAGATAATCCACAGACCTTGTTGTGAGCAGTTTCATGTAGGGACTATTTTCTTTCTTCTGTACTACACCGAATCACCACGCAGAAGGAAACAATCTACTCAGGACGAGAGCCTGACGCTTGTGACAGGGTGGAAGATTCAATTAGTGTACTGTAAACAATAATTGCTTGTCTTCCTCATCTCAGCTGTAAGGTTAGTTAGCTTCGTTAGCTAGCCTGTCATCACTTCTGCGCAGTGATGCAGAAAGAAAATGGTTCCTACCTGAAACTGCTTTTTGTAAGGTTACTGTATGTTTAAATAGGACCTGCCTGTATTGCTTGTGCTGTAGCTGATGTAGTCACTTTTTACAGGAGCTGCCTGAGAATGTTCTCGAGTTATTAAGGAAGTGCTTGACTTTTCTTCCATCCAAAAGGTAAATACAGTCTCTGTTCCTATCATATCTTGTTGGAAGACATTGGCCACTTAGTTTCCTAAACACTTTGGTCACGCAGGTTATTAAATACTTGCTGTGGGTATGTCAGAGAGGATTCCAGCATGCCAGAACCAAAAAGTGAAATGATACCAAAATAAACAGAAAAGTTATTGCGTGACACTGTTATGAACAGCTTTTATGACTTTATATAACTAACTGTTCAATACAATACATTTTCAGGTCTTACAACTTCAAGGCACACTCCATGTTTGTGGATATTTTATTGTTATAACAATAATGTGTTTGTATGTGTCCTCAAGGCCGACCCCTGCAGACATGCTGCGAGACCCTGTGTTTAATAGTGTCTCCGGCCTCTACACGCCCTTCCAGAAGCCTGTCAGCCTGTTCTCTTCTTCCCTGCGCTGTGCA
This sequence comes from Hollardia meadi, assembly GCA_037974645.1. Lineage (NCBI taxonomy): Eukaryota > Metazoa > Chordata > Actinopteri > Tetraodontiformes > Triacanthodidae > Hollardia > Hollardia meadi. The sequence goes on from JBBPCS010000283.1 coordinate 9,459,867, forward strand.
CATCTGGAGCTCCCAGAGGACATTAGTGATCTTTGCAAAGGTCAGCCCCTACTACACACAACTCTACATGCAGCTTTGCACTCGCACTTACACACCACATGCACACCAATCACTGTCAAACCTCCCCTTCGACTAAATACTTTAAAATACAATCTCTGAAAGTTGAAATAATTATATTGAAGTAGGTTTAATGAAGCATGCAATCAACCTGGGCAGCCAACTTTTATATTTGATGTCTCAAATAACCCTTTATCTTATCTGGACCAAAAGACATCTGGACCAAAAGATAGTTGCACTAGATTTCAATATAATTTCCTTACTGCAGCTTAATTTGTATTGTTGTACACTTGTTCCTCCCTCTTATTTCAACAAGGTTTAATCTGTTCCTTTCTAGATTCGGTGAAACATACTGTATACCTGTATGTAAAGGGCACCTGAAAATAAACGGGACTGAAAACATGCGCAGGACTTCTTAGATAGGGTTACGTATTTAGTTCAACAAGATTTTTGCTCCTCTGTTTCACAGACCCCCTCCCCCCTGTTTAATTAAGAAAAACTTGCTCACTTGCTCTGCAAGAGACAAAAGCTCCACATTGAACATCATGTTAACAGCACAAATTAGACTGTTTCCTCTGCTCCGTCATTTTGGTCGAGATTTTCTAGATTTACTGTTTGAAATCACATGTGAAATTTATATACAATATCCTCTTTGAAGTTTTATCAGAACAATATTGCTCAGATGAATGAACATGTCTTGATGTCTGAAGAAATCTTATGTCTAATTAATCAATCACTCGGCACCACGTGCTGCTGCAGTGCCACTTATGCCTATGAGGAGGTGTTTACTGTGTGTGTGTGTGTGTTGCCAGATGATGATGAAGATTACCTGTCGGAGCGGGCTATAGATGAGGTGTACCATCTGTGGTGTCTGGCGGGGGGAGACCTGGAGAAGGAGCTGATCAACAAGGAGATCATACAGTCTAAACCTCCCATCTGCACACTGCCCAAGTACATGACACGCATACACATACACTGTTGAAATGAACAAATGACATCTGATAGTTTTAGGTGATATTACTCTTGGTAAAATGTCTCTCTCTCTCTCTCTCTCTCTCTCTCTCTCTCTCTCTCTCTCTCTCTCTATCTCTCTCTCT
>JBBPCS010000283.1:9461120-9480668 GCA_037974645.1 Hollardia meadi
TGACGGTGTTTTATAATCTCACAAGGGGTTTATAACTCATTAATTCCACTCAGATGTATAACTAAGAATAATTATCATGCCAAAACATCTCTGTTATCCTTGAATTGAACCGTAAAGTTGATAGTGGGCGCTCGCTGAGACTCGTCTTGGTAAATGCGGAAACTGCACGGAGTTCATGAGAAATGACAGTAAATATGAAATTTCGAAACGTTAAAAACTGCTGCAGTTGTATTTTTTGGGGGGACCAACTCGTTTGCGTTCGCCATCTTTTCTTTCTAACAATCCCTTCTGAGAAGAGGCTGTCACGTGATGCGCGAGTATGAGCGCGTCTAAATAGCGAGTCCTTTTTTTGGACACATTTTTTATTTGACTGCTGCAGTTGCATTTTTTGGGGGGGACCAACTCGTTTGCGTTCGGCATCTTTTCTTTCTAATAATCTCTTCACAGAAGAGGCTGTCACGTGACGCGCGAGTATGAGCGTGTCTAAATAGCAAGTCCTTTTTTTTTTTGACACGTTCTTCATTTGACAAATTTGTTATACTAATTAATAGGCCTACATCATTTACAGGAGTTCTGTCGTCACTTTTATTGCATCTTCAAACACAGGCATTGATGCAGCTGCTGGACACAGAAACACACTCTCTGGCATTTATTATAAACCTACGCAGTGCGCACATTAAGGGCTTTTCAGACGGGGGCGACACTGTGCCCGCGTACCCGCTAGGATCCGTGGGGTCTCACTGCGCTCCTCATGTGAATAGACGGGCAGACAAGCGCCCCGCGAGTAAACGCCAGGCGCGTAAACGGCTTCTGTGCACTGCTTCAGCCTCTCGTCCATCTTGTCCCGTAGTCAAAGTTCAGGAAAGTGCAACTCCGGCCGCGGGCGGGCGTGTGCGTGTGACGAGCACGACCGCGGCACTTTCACGGGATCGCCTCCCTACTTGCCTGCTCGCCTCTCATTGAAAATGAATTACGAGCTGCGTCAATCGCCCCCCCGTGTGAAAAGCCCTTTACACAGCAGATTTTTTTCATGACGGTAATTAAAGAAATACGTTGCTATTTTTAAATACCCCGGTATATGGTATTACCGTATTACCGCCCAAGCCTAAACTGTACCCTTGCATAAAGACAGAGTCTAATTGAGCCTTTACGTCTCTCACATAACCTTGTGAAAGCATCAAGGCAGCCTTGCCATGACAAAGTCTCAAGTCACCTTGTAAGCTTGCCAGATTAATCCTTAATGCTCCTAACACTCAGCGGTCTTTGAAAAGAAGACACACATGCAACCACTGCAGCAGGTGGACAGCACTATCATTGCTATGATTATTATTACAGATAATACCATTAAAAACAGGCCACATTTTCATGTGTGTGTGTGTGTGATTGCGTTAGTTGATGTTGGTGTCTCATCTACATTTGACTTTCTTCTTTCACTCAACCTGTAAGGGAACGTTTCCTATTAGGAAAGAAAAAAACGATCATTGTACTTTGTTAAAAAGTAAGATTATGGCATTAGTATTATTGTCACAATGTACAGTGCAATAGGAAAGTACAGCACAGTTTGAACCAAGCAGTATTTGGTCAAACACATAATGTATCAAAATAATACACATATAATTTGTGATTGTATAAAATGTTTCATAAGTCTTACTGTTGATTTCCTTTTATTTATATATTTACATAAAGTAAAGGGTTAAGGTTAGGTATGGAGAATGACAATGGTAAGGCATAGTATTTGATTTGTTTTATTTGATATTTCCAGCTAGTATTAGAAAAGCTGCATGATGTGGCAGTTGTTGGCATTAACAAAGAGTTTTAATTACTGAATTGGCCTATAAAGCTGCTTGTTTAGTCTTGTACACATTATAATTAACACATTACTGTATTCTGTCTTTCTGTCTGTTCTCTCTTCAGTTGTGTGTGATTCCCTGTTCCCTACATGCCTCTGTTGGCATCTAATGGAAGAGAAAGCATCCATCAAGTCTGCCATGGTATCCAGACTGCCTAAGTTCGGTGGACGCTCTTCAGTTGGTGGCACTAGCCCCTTGTCCAATGGTTCCACACAGCCAACAACCCCTACCCAAGATGGCAAGAGCACTCCTCTAGGAACACGGCCAAATGGTGTGATCCGTGCCTCTCCTTTTTCCCTGAAATGGCAGAGAAATGAAGGGACGACTCCCTCCAGCCCCACCAGCCCTGGGGGTGGAGGTGAAGACAAGGCTCAGCCACAACTTTCCTCATTGGCAAAGGAGGTTAAGAATGGCTCTCCAGCAACGCCCAAGATGCGGAGGTCAGGTTCTTTGATGCTGGCTGTCTCCAGTCCCAAAGCCATTCCCAAGCAATCATTGAAGATGAGTCCCAAAGTAGGGAGCAAGCTAGGCCAAAGTCCACTGAATGGAGCTTCAAAAATGGGCCATAATGGCTCCAGCATTCCTGCTCAAACGGGGTCAGAGTCTCGCCTTGTGCGGCCAAGTTTAGGCTCCAGCTCTCCCAGAAGCAGCTCTCAAGACAGTCTCTCCCAGTCCAGTGACAGCCTGAAGACCCTGGCACTGGACAACATGGTTCGTTCGAACAGCTTCACTCACTTCAAGCAGATTCCCTCACCCACCAACCAGCCTATGACACGGTCCTTCTCCTTTAACCGAGCTGTGGAGCTAGCCAAGCCTCTGGCAAACACTCAGCTCCGACCTCCTCGGAGCACTTTCCTCAAACCCCCTCAGCTTAGCAATGGAAGAATGGGTTTAGGACTTGGAAGCCTGAATGGCACCCTTGGAGGTTCGGGAGGTCTAGGTGGAGGACTTGGAGGACTTCAATGCAGTAGAACTCCCCCAGCTGCCTCCTCTCTGCCCACCCTCTCGATCCCGCCAGCACCCACTACTCCCAGCGCTCTGAGGAAGCATCTGCTCCCCAGTTGTTTGCTGACAAAGCCATTGGGCAGCACTGGAGGGTCTTTGGGCTACAGGCTGGCTCGATCAGGGCAGGCCAAGCAGCAGAAGCCTTTTCTTCCAGGTAGGGCCAAAGGAGATAAACCTTCAGTTGTCCCTGAATGTAGAGGGCTGTTAGGAATAGCAATAGACATTGAGCCGACTGTTGAGGCTAACAAAACAGACTCACACAGTGAAAGTGATGGAAGCTCTGGAGGTGGAGGAGGAAAAGGAGGAGGAAGGGATGTGCTTAGACAGGGCTCCGGCCAGGCAGCAGGCGAGACTCTGGAGGACATGTCCTTATCTTCTGCCTCATCTCTAGACAGAGGCGACACTAGTGAAGAGTTTCTAGATGACTACAGTGTGGGAGATGTTCTCAGTGATGGGGACCTGCCTGACAATAGGAATGCTGGCAACACTACTCAAACCCAAAGCCTTCACAGCTTTCTCAATGAGACCCTTGACTGGGACAATAAGGACCTGGAAGGTGAAAAAACTGAATTGCAAGGAAATTGAGCTACATTTATGTGTTATACTTGTGTCAATTGCTGAGCCCGGTGTTTATATATCTTCTACAGGCCATAAAGAAGAAAGCCCTATGGAGGACTCTCAGGGACCACTGTTTTTGTCTTCAAATCGGAGTGATGTCCTTCAGGCTTCATCTGTGGAACTGTCACCCTCCAACAGTTCAGGCGGAACATACATGTGGGATGAAGATGGTCTTGAGCCCCTTGCAGGGCCTGGGACACATCCATGTGACAGCTATGATGACTCAGAGCTCAACAGCATGGTGAGTCCAAGTTTTCAGCTTTGATGAATTTTTTCTGAAATGTATACAATGCAAAAAAACCCAACATTTTTTCAGTCACAAAGGTGTGATTTGTAAAATATGGCCAGAATTTCAAGGTATCTCCAAACAATAAGGGGCAGCATATCACCAGAGTAACGCCAGCTGCTCTCACTATATTGTCTGCTGTAGTTATCTTGGGCTGTGTAATTATCTTTGGTTGTAGCTATAGCGAATATTAGCTCAGTTAATAATGGAGCTAGTGGCCTTACAGACCTAAGTCTGCCTAGATCACAACCTCATATCACCGGGGGAGTCACCGTGGGCAATGGGGCTCAGCTCAACCTGCTCTGCAGCCTGAAGACACCTGGAAACCAAACCAGGAAATGACTGATACTGATTCTGTTGGTTGACTAATTCATATTTAATCAACTAATAGTTTCAGCTCTAATATGTGATGTACTGTATAATTTAAATTAAAACAAGCAGAACAAAGGTTGAAAAGGAAAGCAAAACTGTCTAGAGTTTTCTGCCTGCTCTTACTGCCAGTTTCAGTAATGCTGATCTGGCCACCAACTGTGTGTTAATTGCATTGCTGGCCTTAACTTTGGTTCTCTGTATTCCTGTACCATGGCACCTGATCTCAGGAATTTCTAAAGAGCTTAAAATGAACTGGATTAGAAATTATATAATAAGCTTTTATCGTGTGATGTTGACTCAAGTGTTGAGTCACTGAACATCATGTGTTTATCCTATAATAATGGGTCTATAACAATTACCAAAGAAATGCGGAACGGAGAGAAGCTTTGTGTATGTGTGTGTGCGTCTGTGTCCTGTATGTTCATTGCTCCTGTCAGTATAGCCACACATGCCTTAGCCATGTGTATCTGATTGAGTCATTCACAATGTCTTATGGTGTGTGTGTGTGTGTGTGTGTGTGTGTGTGTGCGTGCGTGTGTGCGTGCGTGCGTGTGTGTGCGTGCATATGCCATCTTGTGGTCTACCTGAATCATTTTACTTGACTGAAGAATGCTGTACATATACAATAGATTCGATTTTTACAATGCTTAACATCATTGTACATCATTGTAGAATAATCATATGCATATAAGAAAAATGTAAATGTACATAGAAGAAGCATATTGTATTGATTTTTGTCACACAGGATCACAGAGAGTTCAGAAATATACAAGGTGCTCTTCACATGAAGTGACTGCAGTTCTAGATTTACAAGAGAATGTGTGTCACCTGTGAGTAACTGAAGACTGTTTTTACATCAGTGGCATCCTGACCTTGGTTAATCCAACAAAACCCATCACCACTATAAATCTGCATAGAAATAAATGAATACATACTGTATTTGCAGCTTGTGTGTAACCATCCCATAAAATATGTGCAAAGAAAATCTTCGCATTACCTAATGTTCTCAAAGACATTTTGAGTATAGTCTCTTTACATCTCTCATTTATAGCTCTACTCTCTATGAACATATACAGTGTGGGTGGTAGTAACTCTTAGTGGGGTACAAGTATATTATCAGAGAAGAAGGGAATAGTGACATCCCTTGATGATGGGATGATGGCTGTAGAGTGAGTGGGAGCTAGAGAGGGTAAAAAGGAATAAAGAGGAAATGGGTAGAACCAGAAGAGAGAGAGAGAGAGAGAGAGACTGATTTCTCCTGTATGAAGATCAGCTCTATGGGGAATCTGCCTTTGAGATATTTAACTGAGCTATTTGATTAGAGGAAATGAGCCCACTTACTGTAATTGGAAGCACTAAGCTCTATCCTACCCCTTTTTCTGCTATTTCTTTCTATCTGTTTGCGTCTTTCTCACTCATTTTTCCATTTTGCACTGAGTAAATTGTTCCTTGTAACGAGCAGAAGAAAACCACAAACATAATCCTGTCACAGCAGTGTCCGTGTCCAAAATGATTAGTAATTCTTCTTCGTATTTATCCTTAGTCTATGTCGTCTGTAATGACAATGCTAAGGCATCAAACAATGTGGAGAGTCTGTTTCGTTAAAGCTTTTTTCTTGTCTCAGAAAAGCAAAGGCTGTGAAAAGCCCCCTGCTCTAAATTAAATGCTAGACAAAACAATGCAGGGTAATTTGTCCTAAACTTCATAATGTATAGAAAGGCAAGCAATGCAGTCATGGCTCTAAGCAAAACATGCAACTGTTATAGTATTTATAAAACCAAAACTCTCTCCTTGTTTTTGTTTCTTGTTGTTATGAAAGAATGGATGAGCTATTCAGCTCCTAGCAGGTTTATTTTGCCATACATACTGCAGTGGTGTGCTTAGTCCACTTGGAGGCACTGTGCATCCTTAAGACAACACGATATGCATGCATTTGCTAATGTTCCTGGTTAGTGTGTCCCAGTATTTTTCTAGCAATGTGTTGCTCTATCTGCAGTCTTATGCCACTGTGCAAATTCAAGGAGTGGGCTACCTGAGCTGATAATAGCATTCCCATGATGCACCATGCAACTCGGTACAGTAGCAGCTTTACAAAATTGGCATTGTGAAATGGAGGGCCACTTCTCACAGTGACTGTTAATGTTTTCCTGGCTTCAACGCAATTTGTCATGCATTGTAACAAGGCATAATTTATATTTAAATGGTTTTTATTTTATTTTATCAGGCAACTCATAAGCAATCATAAATGCATAGAACAAAGGGACGAAATTTAAACAGCAGGAATTCACACATTGATAGATGCTTTCTGCTAATAAAATTAGGATGGATACAAAAATAATGACACCTTTGCAGTGTACTACAATGGTTCTGACATACAGTACATATAACCTTATGATGTTTAAATTAGTTGAAACTGTATCAGAAGGATGGAATTCGTAGTTTGACTGTAATTTTTATGTATTTTTTTGTATTATTGGATTGCTTAAAGAATATACTGTAAGTACAGCTGATATTTTGTCCCCCCCTCTGTATTTGCCTCTCAGTACAAGACATACGAGTTACCAAATAATTGGTCCTACTAAGATATAATAAAATTGAATACATCATAAATAGCTAACGGCCTCAGAATTACCCTAGAATATAATCAACACATCTCTTGACCATCTCAAGTGAAGTATGCATTGCAGGGTTATAATATTTTATTGCATCACTGTTTATCATCAGGTGTTTCATCTTTCCATGAACTCAGACTTTGTGGTCACATTTAAATGGGTGAGTTATGTAAAAGAAGTAGTTTAGTCAAACTTCAAAGTCAAGTTTTGTGGTAAGTTTTGAATTGGCCCAGTTTTTCTTAAAAAACGTTCTGTTGATTCCATTATCCATGTGTCAGAGTTTCTCTCATTACTAGAGATATACTTTCATGGAAATAATATCCCAGTGTCCCTCCTCACAACATTTAACCTTGCAGGAAAACACATGAATATTTGCCTTTTGCCTCTTAGAATTATGTCAATTTATATCCCTTTTTCTCTTGGATTGCTGACTCTGCCAAGGAGGTTATGTTTTCAGTGCAGTCTGTCTGTTTTGTCAGCAGGATTACACAAAAACTACAAAACCGATTTTCCTGAAACTTGGTGGAATGATGGGGCATGGGCCAAGGAAGAAACCATTAAATTTCGTCGTGGATCCGGATAAACGGGCGGATCCAGGAATTTTTAAAATCTCTTTCTTTAACATTGCGAGATAGGGCATTTTCCCACATTTCCATTAAATTTCCAGGGAATGATGCACGGATCTTGATTTAAAAAAACAAAAACAAAAACATGTCAGAAACAAATCAGGCATAGTTAGCGGGCTGGTATCTTTGAGTGTGTACAGTTCAATGCGGATCCAAATAAAAATCCGGATCTAGCAGATTTAAACGTGTTTTCATAGGGGGGTAGTCTTTTCCTGGCTGCTGTGTGGTAACAAATAGTGCTAGAAACCTGCAACGACCACCAATGTGTAGCTAAGTTAATAGGGATTCAGAAACTAATCGTGTCACGGGTTGCTGCAGCTGGTGCTAAGGCTTCAATGAGAGGGCTGCTGGGCCTTGGCGGAGGTATGCGCTCTACTGAGTGCCATTTTCTAGTTTGTCATTTACTTTCAGTTTTTTGTTCCTCTTATCCGTTTAGCCTTCTTTTCCCCCACCCCTCTTTTCTCTCTCTGTTTTCCAGCCAAACTCCTGGGGGTTCTATAATCCATTGGCTACTCCCTTTGCTTTCTCAAAGATGCAGAGTTACCACTGCCTCTTATCCCCGATTTATTTTGTCTCTAATTTTAGGCTTCTCTGGAATCAGGTTGAGACAGGTCAATTCATTAGTGTGTAAATAAGTGAGCTGCTTAAGCTTTTTGTCTACAGAGTGTTTAGCCATTTATGGATCATGCTGCCAGTAAACTGGCTATGCTTTTGCATTAATGAAGCTTATAGCTCACCTGGCTTTGTTTGTCAGCCCTTTAAGGTACACAATCTTCTGTGTGTTTTTGCTTGTGACGGCTGGGGCCTGAGTCAGTTCCAAAATTACAACCTACTCTTTCCATCATCATTGTAAATGAAGTTTCCGAACACAGTCGTATCCTGTTATTTTACTACATTATAATCCTCCTCCTCTCCTTGTGTATCAGACATATGTTTTATTTTGGACTATGTCTAAAACGACTCACAAGCATGACTAACATCAGACAGTTAATAACTGGAAGAAGTAACACCTTGAATGATTCTGATTACATCCGTTTTTACATCAAGTTTCCAATGTATAATGCCATTACACATACATGCATTATACCCCTATCTAATAGTGCCTGCTTCTTGTGCTGCCAACACAAAAATAATTTGTCACTGTCCAAATACTTGGGGACTGCACTGTAAATTGCTTGTCTAAGCAAACAGTAGTTCATTATATTATATTTCATTAGCAGCCTATTAATGTTACAAAAAGAGTATTCAGAACTAGACTAGACTATTTTATTCAGTAGATTGATGCTCAACACGATCACTACGTGCCATGTAGGGCAAAGGTTGTGAGTTTAAGACAGCAGCTAAACCCAACACTTTCCCCCATGTTTTTCACAGTTAAAGCTGCCTGGCAGTTCAGGGGGAAATTCAGTAATACCCTCCCATTCCTGGGAGGCTTGAGGAAGTGTTGAGCTTTATCTTTAACTTACTGTAACATTGACAAAAAATAAAGTCTAATTAATCGGTTATTCATAAAAGCTTTTTTTGTTAAAAGACACAGTAACAGAGTGATAAATATGGAATGACAGCTGTACCAAAAGAAGTGCATAATTACAAATTTGAGCCGTTATACAGGAATAGTTAAAAATTGTCACTTTTTGTGTCGATATGTAAGACCTTGCCAATTCTAATTTGCACAGTATACTGTATTACTCTTATTTAAACTGTAGCCTACTTTCTTTTAAGCCCTCTCTCTATACTGACAGAATGCATGTTTAAGTTGAAAGGGGAGAGAAAAAATTAAGAAGCAATATTAAAAAGATAATTCTTTTGTTTTTAATTAAAATGTTCTGCTATTTTTCTTCATGAACAATAATAATAAGAATAATTTGGTGTTATTCCTTAGGTGTTTGGACCCACAAAACACATGCATTTCTCACATTAACATACATTAACATCCTGAGCTCACAGTGGATACCTAATTATCCCTGTAAAAGCCAATAAGACCCATAAGGCTTTTGTAGCGGGTGTACTAGATTATAATTATTCTACATTTCACACATTGTACAATGTTACATTCGGTAATAGATGGAAACTTAGTTTCAGTCTCTTAGTTCAAGAGCTAAAGAGGTAAATGGATTACACTGACATCTGTAAATGATTGGGGTACAGAATACTGTATATCCTCCATCAAAACCACCAGCTAGTCCCAAGCTATAGACTATAGAGAATTATACTGTAAGAGTGCTAATGTCACACAAGGCATACATTTTACTTACTCACACAGCAACAGTAGCTGAGCACTCCAACCCCCAAACCCAGTCCATTTCTATGTAAAATCACTGCATTAGCTATCACGTAGTGTTTCAGTATTTCTTGGGATATTATTTTGGAAAAGATGTGACCTTCAAAAAAGTAATGTTCCTGGAATAATATATGTCTTATGTTTACTTCTTGCCTTCTTCTCTGATAGAGTCACTCGACTGTGATTTCTTTAGAAACTAATAGAAAGGTACTGGGTTAAAAAGAGTAGCTTATTTCATGTGAGACAAAAGAGAAGAGAAAGACAAAGATATCTGAGTAGAACAAGTACAGTCAGTCTAAAAGCTTCTCCCTGACACCCTATTGATTTTACATTCTTACCTGACACTAAAGATTGAAGTTGTTTGATTGAACTGAGAATGAGCTGTCTACTGATTGGCTGTATTGTGTGCCGTGATGCTAATTTACATTCAACCCACATAATCCAATTTCTACTAGATATTTTAAAAAGATACTCTTGAAAAAAGCAATGGATAAAATTAAGGTTTCTGTAATGAGCTTTAATTTCGCTTTTCAATTCCGTGCAGACACCCTGGTCATTTGAGGGTAAACTTTCAAAGTGAGAAAAGTTCAGTCTCCAAACTACTTCATTGACTTTGAAGGTTTTAATCAGTGTTTGCTCCAGCAGTGTTTGTTAGAAGATTTAGCTGATGTTACGACGGGAGTGGAGAGTACATTGGAAGACCTTCTCTGGGCTGTTATGATGCCGCAGGGTTTGGATTGCTATAGCTTGATGTGTCTAATCTGGATTGAAAATGTGAGTGTTGTGTCACATTCATATGCTGCTAAACGTCAAAGCATTATTGCCCTGGTGTAGGGATGGAACGATATGAAAATTTCATGTCACGATTATCCTGGCCAACATAATTGCGATTAACGATATTATCCCGATAATCATAAAAATATGCTTAAAACTCTTAAAATGGCACTAAAACATACTGGAATCACTTTACCTCACATTTTGTTAAGAAACAAATATGAAAATGTCACGTTACAGCAGAGCGGACTTGCAGTGATGCAAATGCTGTAGGTCATTTCTACATGCATATACAGCCTATTAAATGATCAAACTTACATTAGTTGTTGTTGTGGTTGATTAATACATGCGCAGCGGTGTTAAGTGTACATGCATCTGCACGAACACTTTCACGTTCTAGCTGCTTCTTTTAATAGGCTACATCAAATAAGAAGATGGATTTTCTGTAAAATCAAATTGTGTAAACCCAGCGTTTAGTGATTTATCTTTCGTGGGCTGGCCAGGCATTGGATAGGAAGAGAGGGACCGCCGCACCGCACAGTGCTACGACGTTATATCCAACCAGATGTAAAGCTAACATTAGCTATGTGACTAGCTAAATAGCTAATTTGCTTCATCTTCACAAATTCACTGGTGACCAAAACGTTAACCAGCGTTCCCAACACACAGTATCATAACGCAACTATCATTTAGATAAACGTCAACATTAGTTACCCCCCCATTAGTCAGTGTTGGCCCCCGGGGCAGACACCTTCCTCCGGCAGGTTCTGCAGGTCTGCACCTCATCTCTCTGTCATTCCTTATTTAAGAATCCATAGTATTTCCACACATCCAATTTTACTTTCTTTGGGAGGATACAATGGGGAAGCCGAGCCGGCTTTAGCCATGTTGACAACGATTGACTGGAAAGATGCGGGCTCTCCCTTGTGGCAAATGGCAATTCAAAATAAATAAGGAAAACAAAAGGACTGAGCTAGACAGCTGTCCCAAGTCACTCGAGAGGATATTCACACTAATGTGATAGCCTACCTTATCCTGATATTCACGATTATCACGATAATGGAAATTCACCAAGATAAAATTATCTTGAGTTGTTTTTATCGCGATAAACGATAATATCTTATATCGTCCCATCCCTAATACTGACAGTGGCTGGTCCTCTGGAGGCAGAGTAGATTTTACAGCTGACTCTCTTGAGGAGATCAAAGTGAGCATAAAATGTATTTAGCTCATCTGGTAATGTGGCCTCACACATGATGGGGGCACTTTTTTGAGTCGCTTGCCACATCTCTTTGCTGTTCGTGTTGAGATTTCTCTCCAGTCTCTGCTGATGTCTCCTCTTTGCTTCCTTGATGCCAGCTTTCAGTCTTGCTCTGGCAGTCTTCTATGCTTCCTTGCCACCTGGCTGAAAGGCAGTTCTTTTGGCTCTCCATAGGGCCCTCACCTCACCATGCATCCAGGCTTTCTGGTTGGGAAATTATTTTGTTGTCTTTGTTATCACCACATCATCAAAACATTTGCTGATGTGTGATGTCACTGAAGATGTGTATTCCTCAAGATTTATGTGATTCTTTTGGGTGGCAGCATCTCTGAACATTTGCCAGTCTGTGCACTCAAAACAGTACTGTAGAGCTGCTGTAGGTTCATCTGTCCACACTTTACCAGTTTGTACTGATGGTTTGACCCTTTTTATCAGCTGGGAGTAAGTTGGCAGCAGAAGCAGGGAAATATGGTCTGAATGAAATATGAAATATGGCTCTTCCCCCGGTGGGAATGTGGACATGCTGGTGCAATTTAGGTTAAACAGTTTTGAGGTTAGTTTGATGAAAATCACCAACTACAATAAAAATTCCATCCAGTTGTTTTGTCATGTGACTGCTGATAACCTCATACAATTCCTGTAATGCATTTTTTCCCCCATTTGCATCCGGAGGAATATAAATGGAAACAAGAAAACACTGGTGGCTGGTCGAGAAATACCAGGCAGATATCGCCTCAATGTCCGCTGCATTTAATCCAATCCCCACACTTTCTTTTCCAAAGTTGATTATTGATTATTGCTGTATTTCTGTCAGAGATACATGCCTCAGTAATAAAGGTGAAAAATAGCAGATTAAAACAAAAATGTATTAAAGTTTTAGTGAGCTACCAGCCACTGCAACTACATGCACTGCTGTTGCCATGACAAACAATTCTTTATTTATTTTTCCAGATGTCTCCAATATTAAAAGTAATTATCAAATCTAAAAGCTCTCCATGCCTATCATTAAACTTTTTTTTTAACCATCATGTATTGCTAACATTTATAGCACTCATTAAGCTTTCAGCTGTAGTGCTTGTTCATCACACAAGCTGACAGAACTGTGCAAAAAGAATCACTGTATTACTTCATTTTGCTAAATGTGCCCTTACTTTTGAACACTGTTGATTGATGATGGATGATGACAAATAACGATTTTAAAATGCACCCTTTAAACAAAAGCCTTTTCTTCCTTTTACAGAGACTGAAGGATGTAGCTGGAGAAGCCTATTACCCTCTACTGGAAGATGAGTAAGCAATCTCTGTCCTGAACTTGCTTTCGTCCTCTCCTCCCCTGTCAAAACTTATCACGCCATCATTTATTTTAGCTTGGGTAATGTCAGATTTCCTTTACTTCCCCTTCCTTCAGACAATCTAGTCTTCCCCAGTCCAACAGCAGCAACGAGCTGTCCACCACCGTCACGCTGCCGCTCATCATCCGCGAGAGAGACACAGAGTACCAACTCATCCGCATCATCCTCTTTGACAGGCTTCTCAAGGTCTGGGCTCCATACAAATTCATGCACACACACATGCACACAATTACACACAAGATTTTACACGCATGAGCATATCTTTCCCAATTAGACAGAGTGCCTGGATATGTCAGAGCCTGGTGATTGTTTCAACTCAAATAGTACTGTATGTTAATAATTATTATTTAAGTGGGTTGTTGTTGTTGTATTAAAGCTGGTTAATATGTTCTCTGTTTATTGTCTTGTTTTCAGGCCTATCCTTACAAGAAGAACCTAGTTTGGAAAGAGGCCAGAGTGGATATTCCCCCTCTGGTTCGAGGTCTGGCTTGGGCTGCACTGCTGGGCATTGAGGTACAAGGGAAATTGTAGTCCTGTGTTGAGAAAAGATGACGTTTTAACACAACACTTACCTTTCTTTTTTTACTTTTACACAGGGAGACATTCAAGCCAAATATGAGAGCATAGACAAGGATACTCCCATACCAACTGACAGACAGGTAACTTATTTGATTAACAGCAGTAAACTGTTAAATCACTAAACACTTTTAAAATGAATGTAACCTCATTTATTTGTTTGGCGTTTGCTTTGTTTACAGATTGAGGTGGACATCCCACGCTGCCACCAGTACGATGAGCTGCTGTCATCTCCTCAGGGTCACGTCAAGTTTAGGCGTGTGTTGAAAGCCTGGGTGGTCTCTCACCCTGACCTGGTCTACTGGCAGGGTCAGTCACCCCCTCTGTCAATTTCTCTTTCTGTCTCACTGGTTGGTTCTCATATGTCTCTCCTTGGTTTGCAGTTTTTTCTCTGTCTCCTTCTTTCATGTGATTTCTCATTGTACTAAGCATGACTGGACATTAGATGGTGCTCATGTCACATCTTGTAAACTCTCGTCCTTGCCAAACTTGCAGCAAGGAAGAGACCCTGTACAGTAAATTAGTATTAAGAACTGTTTCAATTTTCTTTCAGGTTTGGATTCACTTTGTGCCCCATTTCTCTACTTGAATTTCAATAACGAAGGTGAGAATTTCAATTCTATCCCCTTAAATAATTTTTTGAGTCTTTAACTCCTAACTTCCTTTTGTGTCTTAATCTTCACAGCCCTGGCATATGCCTGCATGTCTGCCTTCATCCCCAAATACTTGTACAACTTTTTCCTGAAGGACAACTCTCATGTCATTCAAGGTAAGAGAAAGAATAAGCACTTAATTGTGTGTGTGCATAGGTTATACTGCTG
Organism: Hollardia meadi; assembly: GCA_037974645.1. Taxonomy (NCBI): domain Eukaryota; kingdom Metazoa; phylum Chordata; class Actinopteri; order Tetraodontiformes; family Triacanthodidae; genus Hollardia; species Hollardia meadi. The sequence goes on from JBBPCS010000283.1 coordinate 9,475,555, forward strand.
TTATTTGTTATACTCTTAAAGCCTAATTTTTGGTTTGTCTTGATTGTAATATAAATTACACTCTGCGCCTTTTCATGCCTCCGCAGCGAAGATAGCCATGGCTGGAGGCATTATGTTTTCGTGTTGACCGTCTGTCCGTCCATCCGTCCCATTCTTGTGAATGTGACATCTCAGAAAAGCTCTGAGGGAATTTCTTCAAATTCCGCACAAACAAGGGAAAGGCCACAGTGACCTTACTAACTATCACGTTTAAAGCCATAACTCAAGAATTCATACTGTAACTATAACAAAATTTCACACAAATGTCTAATAGGATAAAACAATGAAATGGTGACATAGTACTGTGTATCAAAAAATGTCAAAGGTCAACCTCCCCTGTGACATCATTATGTTCTGCAAAAAAACTTTTTAATCAATGCCATAACTCGGGAACAGAAGGGGAGATTACCACTATATTTCACATTTGGTCGGATACTGAATTGGTGACGCTAATTTAGGCTGCCCCTCTTGAAACTGTGCCGATTGTATAGATCTTCCGTGCTGCTGGGTTGAAGATGCGTGTGAAGCACCCATGTTTTAGAATTTTTAGCTTCTTTGCAGCAACATCCATAAAGCACTGTAATCCACCACACGCTCGTTGGTTTTGTTGGTATTGAGCTTCAGCTGATTGTTGTTACACCCTCTGACAAAGCCCTCTCTCGGTCACTACATATATTTTATGAGTCTGGACAGACATGGATGTAAAGTCCAACTTGACTGGTGCACAGAGGCGTACAACCATGTGGTGGTAATTCTGGCTTCCATATTGTTTCCACTTTAGCTATCTGATGTTTTGGAGCTCATGTACTCAAATGCCACAGAAAATTAAGTACTGAGTATTACACTTTGTCAGAGCATTCTGGCTTTCGGTTCAAAGGCAAATTATCATCAGCTGGCACAGAGCACCAGGCCGTCAGCTCAATGTTGATAAAATTTTGCTGCTGTGTTGTTCCTAAGCCGTGAAAACTAATTTCAGTGTTTCTTAATGGAGTTTGCAGCTGAGCCACATCATTTAGAGATAGGGATACAAATGAAACCCCAAAGGCCTGCAGAGAAATGTCACAAGCAATTCTTACATGACTGATAAACAGCTACACCATAGACCTCTTGAACTCTGTGGGGAATGCGGCTATTATCCTTTTTTTCCACTGCTCGATGCCCTGGAGAGCGCACTAATGTTTATCTGTCTGGTCAGAGCTCTTTTGTTGACTTACAGTCTGAAGAAATGTGTTAGCACAGCATTACACTCCATAAGTTTCCATTTGACATGTGCAGAAGTTAGTTTCCAAGGCTGCACAGTGGATCAGCAGTCTACCTGCAACATGTTTGGCTCTTTTTGATCATTCAAAAGAAAGAACTGTCCCTAAATTTCCACTCTTCCAAGCAGTCTCTTTGTTATAAGGTAACAAATACAAAAAGTATCTTAACTATGTGATCTCATTGCTTAATGACTGATTTATTTATTAATTTATTCCTTTCAGGTTTTTAGCTATCAGGCTAACAATAGATCATGTATCTTGTACCTTTTGCCCTTTTCCCTGTGTTTCAGAGTATTTGACTGTCTTCTCCCAAATGATTGCCTTCCATGACCCAGAGCTAAGCAACCATCTAAATGAGATTGGCTTCATCCCAGACGTAAGTTACCAAGAGTGCATGTGTCCTGACACATTTACGACAGCAGACAGATAACAACACTCTCTTCTATTGCAAGTTTCACTTTAGTGGGAATTCAAAGATGGCAAGAAATGATTCCAGTGTCTGGTTCCACACCAGCAGACATCGCTGTGCACATCTTTTCGCTGTCATTGACCTTTTTTGTTCCACATCCCCATTTTCACAATTTGTGACGAGGGTCAAGTTCTCCCTATAGTCCACTGGTGATGATTTATACGGCGACTAATGTCTGCTAGGCACAATTAATGATTGTCCTCTGCAAGGCTTACCTTATTTCTCTTACTCTGTGCCACCTCTCCCTGCCCTTTGCTTTTCCTCTTTACAGCTCTGCTCAGACAATGACAAGGTTAACGTCTCTACCGTCTCTCTGGGGTTTCAGTTAGTATGCTGATGAATAACCAGTGGATGGCCTCTGGAGCATTATCCAGAGAAAAGTGGGGTCTGGGGTTTTACCATCCTGCTCCTTGCAGTTTCTGATACTGCTGCTTGTAAAGCAGTGAAAGTAAAGCACAAAATTTTGCTTGCTAATTGTAATAATTTCAAAGAGTGTTGAGAAAAAAAAGAAAGTTAAAAGAGATACTACTAGCATAAATGCTGCCTGTAGGTGTTGGTGCTATTTTTTTTTAAACAAAGCTTTACCTTGAACACGTGTCCCATTGAGATTCTATTCATGTGTTGCTCATTCGTTGTTCAGACTTGACTCTTCAAAGAAAAAGCACGCCCTTGTGATGCTGACTTGACACTTACTGCATGTAGAGTTCTAACAGCATTGACTTGCCTTTCAAAGCAGACTTTGTGTGCCTGTTTTCATTGTTAGGCCAAGATAATATTGGAACAAGCTTTGTTGATACAGCTTACATACTTGATGTCAATCCCAGTAATATTTACAGACCATGAATTCCCCTTTTCTTTGTGAACTTCAGAGAAACCTCTAAACTGTTGTTTGACTGAAACAATAAATCCGTCGGCCCTAGAAAGACCAAATGTCACTGCAGTTTGAAATGGATTAAATTTTTCTTATATGCATACCAAAAAATGGCTTGCTTAAAGCAGTTTGTGTTGCAGAAAAAGACAAATCTTTTGCAAGCATGCAGAACCCACAAGTAATCTTTGGCAATGTTGTGGTGATCAAGGACTCTGTTCCAATAATGCCTCAGGCCATCCGCAGAGAGTCAGATTGCACGTGGCCAGCAGTTTAATTCAGGCCATTCTCAGTATGTCCACTTCTCCCCTTGTGGGTTTGCCATTTACACCTACGCTAATCCAACCTGGCTGGACTCACAGTGCTGCTGCCGAGTGGTTGAAATTGAGGCTGAGACTTTTGAGTGCAGTGGTTCTGTCACAAGCTAATCACTCCTGGGTACAGAAGAGGTCTATTGAACAGTCACCAGCTCCCCTGCAATTACCTATCAATTAACTCACTGAGATAAGTTCCAGTATTCCTGCACTCTCTGCTCCAGACCCTTTCACTGCTGAATATTACAGAGCCCCGGTGATGGTGGCTAGCAATTGCCAGGTGTTATAACAGATGGTAAATGGTGTGTTTGTATGTGTGTCTGTCTGTCTGTGTCTGTGTGTGTGCAGTCTAATTAAAATTTTATGCATTTCCTCCTGGGAAAACGTGGATTGGAGAGAGCGAAGTATGAGAGAAACGAAGGTTGGATGACAAGATTGGTATAATGAGATTCATTGTTAACTTTCTCCCCAATGTCTAATAACCAAACTCAGCAGTTTGGTCTTTATTGCCGTTTCTTTTCCTCTTAGGCCCTAGAGAAGTGCAGCCACATGTGCTGCTTTTCTTAAAGAAAGAGAAATTTCTCCAGTGAGAAAGGAGTTCATTCATTTCATTTAAGCTCTTAACAATTGGTTTTAGCATACTGAATGTTACATACAAATAAATGCTAAATTATGTCAAAAAAGTGCTAATATCTCTTTTTTTTCTTATCACACAGCTTTATGCTATTCCATGGTTCCTGACTATGTTTACACGTAAGTAGCTTTTCTTTGGACTCCCACTGTGGATATGTATGCACTGTGCATAATCCAGTACTTTCAGATGGTATTTTGAGTCTGCTTCAATTAGAGCATCAATAAAAGAGAGAAAAGATCAGTGGCTATAGACACGTTCTGTAGCTTTTCTGTGCTTTTTCTCTTGGTGACCTTTAATCCAGCTGCTAATTAATTCCAGGCCTGAAGGTAAAGGACTCGACCACTCAGTCCTATTTTACCTCAGATGTCACCAGCACATCTTTATTCTGTATTTATCTGAATACATTTAAAAATCCCAACATAAATCTGATGAGATGGGTGCTTGGAGAAATGTTTCTCATTCATGTAGGAAAAGGTTGTGTTCGGACAAAAGTACCAGCAACATAACAAACATTAAAAATCATAACTCAAGGTCCACTTACAAGCTTTTACTAAGCTTTCAACTACATCTTACAGCCTACATCAGTGAAAGGAGTTTGGTCTGTTGTCATTGCTATTCTATAACAGGATTCATGACAACTGACATTAATGACAAATTCATGTTTCAGATTCAGTTGATAGACTGAGTTGACTTTGTATCAAAGAGGCTTTAGAACCAGTGACGATTGTTTTAGTTTGGTTTTCGTATTTCGTATTCGTATTTTTGTTATTTGTACCTCAGGTCCGTGATGTGTAGTGAAATGATCTAAGCATTATTGAGATATTAAATGATGAAAATAAACATGTGATTATGAAAAATAGAAGCAGTGGCAAAACGTAACCAATTTCATTTAATCAAGTCCTGTACTTATATACAATTCTGTAGTATTTTACTTTACATTTTGTCATACTTCTACTCACTAAATTTCATTACACGTTTTACTCCACTACATTTGCATCTACATCAAGAATACTAGATACTTTTGTATCTATCTAGTGTTTTCTTGTAATATATTTTGGATTTTGATTTGATTTTTACTAATGTACTGTACACATACACAAAAGATACAAATTCTTATACTCATAAATAGCAAAAAACCTCACAGGGGCTGGATCTGGGCACCGTCCAGTGGTAAGGCTAACTTAGTCCATAATGTTAAAAGGATGTGAGAAAGAAAAAAAAAATGTTGCAAAGACTTGCAGTCATATAATACATAAGTATTTGGACAGTGACACAATTGTTGTAATTTTGCCTCTGTCCACCACCACAATGGATTTGAAATGAAGCAATCAGGATGTGATCGAAGTATAGACTTTCAGCTTTAATTCAAGGGGTTCAACAAAAGTATCGCATTAACCATTTAGAAATTACAGCCATTTTTATGCATAGTCCCCCATTTTCAGAGGCTCAAAAGAAATTGGACAATTGACTGACAAGCAGTTTCTTGGCCAGGTGTGGCCTATTCCCTCGTTATTTCATGACAAATTAAGCA
>JBBPCS010000283.1:9484049-9504710 GCA_037974645.1 Hollardia meadi
ACACACACACACACACACGCACGCACGCACGCACGCACGCACGCACGCACGCACACACACACACACACACACACACAGGCAAATAAATACACACATTTGTGTTAGCTATTGCCTCTGCCCTCTGGACTCCTTTCTGCTGTGGTGGTTTATCTTTATAAAGGGACTGTTTGTTTGCCCTTTTTGTCCCAAATAAGCTGACTCAAGGGAAAATGAAATTTTTTTTAATGGTAATTCAGTACAGGTCAGTAACAAGACTTTTAGTATCATCTGTTTGGACACGGATCTAATATAAAAAGACCTAAACAGATCTTATTTGAGCAAACTAAAATTTGACACATTTTTGTGTTTGTTGTGCGTTTGAGCATGTGAGTTATAGAGAGAAAGTGTGAAAGGGAGAGAGACATTTAACATTACTGTGACGGTCTGTTGAGAGGCCATCAAACTATTTCCTACTAGCCAGCAGCATGAATACACACTCCAAAGTTCACCAAAGCTGAACTTGTGAAAACTATGCAGGTTTATTTCACTGCTGCGAGCACTTCCACTGATTTAAATGTTTCCACTTATGTGATAATACATAATGAATGTCATGAAATAAGAAAATGGACATGGTGAAGTTGAAGAATTCCACTGAGGGCTTTATTGCCCTGTATTACTGGACCATGGACACCTACTGACTTATAAAACAAACAAACAGGGAGACTGTGTTTATATCGAAGTAGTCAGTTTAACCCATTTAACACATTTGACTCAAGATTTAGGCTTTACTATGGAGGATTTTTTATTTTTTTGCTGTTTGTAAACACACCATTCAAAGTTGTCCCTTGTTTCCTGGCTTCAAATCAGAGAAATAAAATGTTATTTGCACAAATTTGCACAAATACTGTAAACATGCTGACATTTCTGCACAACCCTGCCGAAGCGCACACTTCACCCTGGCCGCTTGTCTCTCTGAGTGTATGTGTGACACACAGACCTGCAGCTCTTAATAGATCCAAGAAAGGAAAGAGCAGTGACAGCGATTTAACTATGTATTATGACCTCACACCCTGCACACTGTTACATATACGTTACATAAGAACGTGCAGGCAGAGACCAGGGCCTCTGCAGATAAATACAGCTACACCCTTCTAGTGGGTCATAAGAGATGATGGATTGTATTTATATGAGTTTACATTGTTTTTTATGGAAATCCTGCATTGTGTACCTGTAATGAAGTGTAAAGAACATGTATTGCGATTTCTGGTGGTTCAACAGATTTTGTATGCTCATTTATGAACTATGTTTGAGGACAGTGTTGTGAAAAGTATCCAAAAGTCCTACTTGCTTAAAAGTAAAGATATCTTGCTAAAACATCTTTGATAAAACTGAAAAACTAATTGTACTTGCATAAAAGTCTTCAAGACTTCAATCTGCTATTAAATGTACTTAAAAGTGATTTTGTGGCAATAACTTCAATATCAAAAGTACAAGTAAAGGTAAATGTATATACTGTATACTAGGGATGGATTGATTTTTGACATGACTAATTATCAGATCTGATATTTAGCAGTGTGTGCTTTTTTTTTTTTTAAATATCAGATTACTTCTAAAAAACTGAAAAGTAACTAGTAACTAAAGTCATCAAATAAATGTGATGGAGTAAAAAGTACAATATTTGCCTACAAAATACAGTGGAGTGGAAGTATAAAATACCAGAAATTTAAAATACTCAAGTAAAAGTATAAGTACCTCATAATTGTACTTAAGTAGTCCTTGAGTAAATGTACTTAGTTACACTCCATGACTGTATGAGGGATGTAAATAAATATGAAATATTAATTTAAAACATGCATCCATCTGATGTTTAAAAATCTGCAGACTAGAAGCGACATGTGCTTCATCATTAGGTCGTGCCTCTCATCTACAAAGAATTTTCTTCCTTTTATTTAGACTTTTATGTGTGGTGAGAACTACTGTGCTCTTCATGGAAGTTTTCACTTTTAACTTCCCACAAAAATTATTCCACATCCTCAAATTAATTCAGATGACCTGATCCTTAAATCTTTTAATTTGCATAAAATTTAACAAGGTCTTCGGTTGCATACATATACCCTCTCTTGAATAAAGATTTTTTTTGGACTTTGGACACTGAAATAATAAATTATTCTTGTTTCATTAAACAAACTATTGAATCCCAAAGTTGAGTAATATCCTTTATATATAAATGTGTCAAATGAAGCAAAGGTGCCTGTAAAGAATAAAGAAACTGACTGGATTAAAAAAAAATAAAAAAAATAAAATTGTTGGAATGCAGCAGTAATTGGATTTTGTTATGAAACTGCTATCATATAAAATCAAGCACAAGTTTAGTACTGACATGAATGAGAAATATTATGATTTGATACTTTGATACTTTCATGCAGACCCTGCATATGGAAAATAGCTTGAGGTTCTGAGGCATCACTATATGAAAGGTATCCTTTTGATTTTGCACTCAAAACACAGTTTTGTTTGTTACTCATCAAAATAATATTGTGCATGTGCAACTTAGGGTTTAACAAACATGATGAATGCATTTCTTATACTCAGTTACAAGGCAATGCCCTTTTCAGTAAAAGTACAAAATGTGACGATTAAACTATTAGGCCTGTATAGTATATCATTACTCTTGCATTAATATAAAAGCACAATGTTGGAATTGGTTGAGATGGAAATATTTTTAGCAATGTTGTTTATAACTTAAACTAGTGATTGTTTTCATTATGGATTAATATGCTTATTATTTTCTCACTTGATTGGTTTGTAAATATTTGGAAAATATTGAGAAATGTGGTCACAATCACCCAGAGTTCAAAGTGACACCTTTGCAATGCTTTGTTTATTTTGACAAATAGTTCATATTACGGAAGCCCTGAGGGGAAGGTGAAAAAAGAAAAATCAATTTTCTAAGTTCTAAACCTAAACTGCTTTCTCTCGTGTGTTGATGAGTGAAGAACTGGTGACAGATAGGAACTTAGTTCATCCTGTCAAAACCTCTTAAGTAAAACACAGGAGAGAAAACAGTTCAGTTTTAGAAAATGGATCACAAGGATCACAATAATTTTTTCTCAATTGCCTCCCAGGGCTTTCGTAACAAAACCTCAAAATCATTCAAAATAAAAATTAAATAATGAAAAGGAAAGACAAATCCTCAAATTTGAGAACCTGAAACCAGGAAATGTTTTTGCATAAAAATGACTCAAAGATGATCACAATAATATCAACTTTCTGCTAATCAAATAATTGACCAACCAACTAATAGTTTCGGCTATACTTGTATATACTGTTGCATAGTTTAATTTATAACAAAACATATTTTATAACCTCGTCATATGTTTTGTATACAAAAATCTAAATTTGTATGGTAACTAGTAACTAAGCCTGTAAAATAATTGCAGTGAATGAAAAAGTACAGTATTTCCCTCAAACACTCAAGTAGGCATACCTCAATTTTGTACTTAAATACAGTACTTGAGTACATTTAGCAAGTATCATCCCACCACTGAATGGCTGTCCTCTTCTTTTTCTCCTCTTTTATGGCATCACCTGCCCTTAATACTCTGGTGCTCTTACTTTGCATGTGTGCCCACATAAAAACAAAACCTGCTCATCAAGACATAGCTCAACAGCGCCTCTAGTGGTCAAAAACTAAACACGATGCCTTGAAAAGTAAGTTTTACTTCAGCTTCTCTTTTAAACACTGTGCTGATGTGAGCTACTAAGAAAAAAATAATGCATGCCTTGTTTCAGAACATATCAGTCTAATGTATTTTATTTACAGGTCTGGATAAATCTGAATTTGGTAAATGCACCCATGCATACAGAAAACCTTAAAGTTCCAGCCGATGCCCTTCATTATCACAGCATACAATATGCAACTATGTGCTTTGTAAGTTACAGACAGAGCATTATACCTTAACACATGAACATACACTTTTGGTGCACTTTAAACACAGCCTTGCACTACACAAGGTTTTCATCTGTATACATGTTTTTTTTTTCATTAAATACTGAAATACCAACCATTTTGAAATCCAATTAATACTCATGTATGAAATTATATGACGTATAAACCACACAACAAATGGGATCGTAGATATTTAGAGTATGTACACACAACTACATTTACAATAATACAATTTGTGAAAGCCTAAAAAGTTGTCGGCATCGTCTTCGTAACAAACGGCACTTAATATAACAAAGCACATACTGTATAATAGGAATTAACTGTTGATTTGCGTGTGTGAAAAATCATACACTGATTCTGTTTGACACATTTCAAGTATCTGAAAAAAAAAGAGAGCGTTTAAACAATTTGTTGACGCTTCAATAAAAGATCAGGGTAGAAAAGGTGCTGAAGTCTTAACCCCACCTCTATAGATCTTTGAAATACTGAGACGACAAAAGAAAAGCTGCACTGTTACAGTCAAAACTGCTATAGAAGAAAACTCAGATCGGACCAACAAAAGCAAGGCTAAACTGACTCACTAGTTGGTTTTATACTTTGAGTCTATATCAAATTTTAAAGTCATCTGGGTTTGAAAGAAATTATGACAAATAGAACTTGTCTTTTATGTACTTATTTTCAATCTCTAGCCCTCAAAGAAATGTATACCTGCTCTGATATTTTACTGATCAAAACTGTCACAAAAAAAGCACCTCTGGCCACATTTTTTAACATCAAGCAAATAAAAATAATGGCTTGTGGTTGAAGGATCAAAGCATAAGTGAGGGAACGATCCTCTCAGCAGGAAGAAATGAAGTGTACGTGGACCTCTCAGCTATGTGGCTGGAAGGCTGTCAGGGTTATGTTAGGTGGGGGACATTACCATGATGAGTAGGTACATGCAGGTTTCAAACCAACAAGGTGATGGAGTGAGGGGGAGGCTGAGACGACGGGGGTGTGCTGCTGGGATCCGCCCTTTAAATTAGATTCAGTCTCTTTATTCACGGACACTCGCAAAAGCCCACTGTTCTATTGAAGCACAACTTTTCGGATATCGTTCGTACGATGGCTGGGAGAGGCGGTGGGGTGGGGGTGGGGGTGGGGGTTGATCAGTGAGCGCCCAGGCTGAGTGAGGGGTTGTCACAACAGAGTCAGTTCTCTTTGAGATGATTCTCCCTCTTGTTTTTCTCTCTGCCTCTCTCTGCTCTGTCAGTTAGAGTCTCCTCAGATTGTGCTCCTCTGTGCAGGAGCCTTTCCTCAGGGTGATGTCGTCCACAGCCATCTCGCCGCTCCTGCCTCGCCCACGCTCCCCCTTCAGGATCACCTGGTGAACAGCAGCAAGGAGCACACTGAGATACTTGCACTGAGGAACAACTAACACATGCTGCTCTATGAGGAAAGAGGGCTCACTGCGTTTCTACTCGAAAAATTCTTACAGTTCCATTCTTTTGAAATTCAGACTGCTGCTCTGATCTGTAACTACAAACATTCCTCCTTCATACTGTCAAAAATATCTGTAGTGATTTAAGATTCACAACATATGACTCAACCTCTCTGACATGTCTGTCGTTATACTTACACTTTCCAGACCTGTGCCCCATAATGTGATTTGGGTGTGCCGCCAGCCATTTCCACCTGTCCGGCCCCAGACAGCCGGACTGTACTGCTTTCCCTTCTTCACAAACACTTGCAGCATGCCCACGTGGTGGCCTGCCAGCTTGTGCCGGAACGACAGGCACAGGTTGCCGTCGTTCCAGGGTGGGGTGAGTGGAAGGACCAGCCGCGCCCCTCGCCCTGTCCTCTTGTTGCCTACCTCGGGAATAGTGAGGTATCGTCCACCTGTGGAGGCAAGAGAAAGACATTATAATCAATTAATGAAAATAAATTGAATAGAAATGTTTTGTCAAAATGGGAAACTGTGTTAATTGATTACACAGGACTGTATCTTGTAGTGCTAAAAAAATGGGAAAATGCTGCACCTTTGCTGGTTGCACCTCACTTGTGTTCTCATCCTATAATCTGTTACTGCGTCCTTGAAAATAACCGAATAATAATATAATATAAAAAAATAAATGTATATGTGATTTTACACTTTTTTTTTCTAAATGTAGTATTATTTATCATTTATATTGACCAGTCTAGACAAAATGTGCATGCCTTCAACTGATTTAAAACAAACTGACTTGAACCAAGACTGAGAAAAACATGAAGCCATGCAGAATGTTTTGTTGTTGTTATTTTCTGTGGTCTTGGGATATCTGATTTCTGTTGCCACCCTAGTTGAAAGTGGTGAATGGAGTTTAATTAGTGATGCTTTCAACATTGAAAACTAACATCTGAAAAACTGAACAGCGACTATAAACAGTTTTTGTGAACGACTTTCTACAGCAGAATCAGCCCCCACGCAAACCGCTGACACAGTGGCTTTACCTGAGTCAATGAAAAATTGGTTCTGGAAAGTCAAGTTAAGGTTTTACAAATGCATTGCAAACTTACAAATTTCATCTTTTAAATATTTGAGCAATGAAATTCTTCGTCGCCTCATTATATCTTGGTGCCAGCACAACATCTAAGTCTATACAAACAGCATGTTTTTATTACTACTATAGTATTTTGGGTGAACTAACCCTTTAACATGTAGGTAGGTATGTCTCTCTGTCATAGCACACAAAAAATATTTAACCCCTGACAGTTAAATGTAGAATTTGTAGAAGAAAGTATGAAAAAATAGACAAATGAAAATGACTTGACCCACTTAACGTTTCTTCACAGGAAAATAATTTTTTCTTTTATTAATTTATGCATTAGCTAATGATAGTAGAGCTCTGTACTGTTAAAATTTAAAATTGAAAGCGCCTCTGGATAAAAGCTGATTAATGATGATGTATTTTGCTTATCTAGCAGATCTGTGTAGGGCTGGTGGTAGCCACAGGGGGTGCGATATGAATCTGCAGGCCACAGAGGCTTTCTGCATAAGTTACGAGCCCCCTCCAAATCTGTGCCAATCCTCTAACAGCCGTGAGTGCTTGCCAGTGGCTATCTATCTAGAGAACTTAAAGTGATGAACAGTACATAGTTCCAAGGTTCACAACACAGTGAAGATGCCGTAAAATCTATGCATAGGTGGGCACACACGCATATCCGTTAGATTCAAATGTTCTGATTAAATATATTCACTACAGGCTGCTGAAGGTTGAAATGTTGCCACTTCAGTGGAATTACTTTCAGTCTGGGTTTTTTTTTTTTTATCATACTGTAAATGATTTGGGGAAATGAAAAGTGTAGGCAAAAATCTTTGTTTTCTCTAATGAGTGAGGCCAGGCTTGGCTGAAATGAGACTGCGTCTGAATGCCTGGAAACACGCTAGTTGATGCAAAACTAAGCCAGTTGGCAGGAGAAGCCAGATGTAGTTAGTGTAGCTTACACATTGCTAGTGCGCTGCACTGTTTAGTCTTCACACCCCCCTCTACTCGGTCCTCGCAACATAACCCATCACATTTTCTCCTCGTCTGAACCCCAAGAAAAACAGTGTCATGTTCCCATTTAATGTGAGCCACAGGTATCACTGGCGGGTCGCGTAATCCACTTCTCATTTGCATCGCTTTGTAGAGCAAAGCTTTAATCTGCAGAAACGACAAACCCCTTCCCTCAAGTAATTTTCATCTTGACCCGTAAGTGAGTAGAACAAGGCTGAACTGCTTAGATGGCGTGTGTGTGTGGGTGTTTGCGTATGTGTGCGTGTCAGCAAAAGAACGCAGCTTTTCTCATTTTGATTCACTCAAAATAAAAGAAACGACCCCTGCCCTTCAATTACCTGACGGATCGGGCGTCGTCTCCCAATGCAGGTCTCCGTCTTTGTCTCTGATCCAACCACAAAGACCATCATCAAAGGAGCAGCTCAGATAGCCCGACTCTGCAGAGAGAATAAAACACACCATTCAGTAAAGTGGAGGACGTACATACATGCAAAAAGGCTCCAGCCTGTGAGACTTCACAGGAGTACCTGCAGCGTTACTGGCAGCAAGAGGACTGATGAAGCACCTTGAATTGAGCATGGGGATACAATGAAAGTGTGAACATTTGTTGTAATTTCTGAAAAGAGCTGTTGCATTGAGAAATAATTAAGTGGGAAAGAAGCTGCAGAAATGGCAAGTGGAAATGCATTAATCTAAAAAAAAATTTAAAAAAGTATATACAAATATTTGTATGAGTTACTGGAATTGATATCAATGTGTGTACGTGAGTTTATGTCTACACATATAGCCTACTGAATGCTACAATACATCATAATAAAACAGATTATAGTTACAACAGAGAGTCATAATATTCAATGACTGATGATTTCTTGGGGATGATGCCTTGACAACAACATTAAGGGAATGCAGGAGAAACAGTTGTGGTATCATTCATGCATTGCTGTACAAATTGGTTCGAGGATAAGAATAACATCCATCATTTTGTCCCTGAAATAGGGTTTCTGCAAAACACTTCATTTTCTGAGCCAATGAAAATGCGTCCTGTCTTGACTCTGCATGGCAAACGATGGACTGTGAACCAAAATAAACACGCAACGAAATCATTAGGCAATTTAATATGCACACAGTTGACATCAATAAATCACATCCAGCAGACATGACAGATAAAGTGCTGTCTCTTCAAGAACACCGGTTTCCTACTTTTGTTGTGGGAACTCGATGCAGATTAAGAGCAGAGCCCTGGTGTGCCTCCAAATGATCAATTAATCATTCAAGCAGTCAAGCAATCAAACAAGCATAATGTGAAAAGGGGAAAAAGTCTGGCGGTACGTTCTGGGCTGTGAGCCATTATTTAAAGGGATACGGCCAGATGTCATGTGTCACCTCCTGGTGTAGAGCCTATCACAACACATCTGGTCACTGTTATATCTTCGCCTTGGCAGCACACCTGACTGTCAGTTTCATTGTGCCGATAGAAGACGCGGCTCGTCCGTCATCCTTTGAGCTCTGAAGTCTGATATGAGCAGGGCTGTTTGCTGATTGTCTGTCAAATCTGTTGTGTTTACCTGGGTCGTCCTTGGCTTCATCTGCCGTGTTGCCGAGCTCAATGTCAAAGTCGACGTCAAGGACAGTGTTATGGTCTTGATTCCGAGGGACTGAGGAAAGAGGTGAGAGATGCAGGTTTAGATAAAGGATTAACAAAGGCATTACATTTCACTGGCACCCCCGCTTGTGGCGATTGTTTGGCTTTGTGTTATTACTCTACAAGAATGAATCAATGTCATGGTTTAGTGCCTGCATCATAAAGCTAAGCACATTTAACAGCACTGCGCTGATGACCGCAGAGACCCTTATACCTGCTGAAAGACCAGAAGTCAAATGTGAATCATAATGAGGAAAAGGGCGACGGTTCATCTGATGCAACGTCTGGGCAAATGTTGCTGCTACACAACCTGGACCTATGGCACATACACACACACTGACACACACATACAGTACACAGCCGGTCCTGAAATAGCCTCTTTCCTTCTCCGGTGGGGTCACACTGCCTGAAATACTATAAGCCAAGCTGTCTTATTAAAGGTCAACTGACAAGTGAAGCGGAGGAAGTTGTTTCTTTTACTTTTAGCGTGACAAGCCTTTCGAAGTGAAAGGTAATCTAGTAAGAATAACTATATAACTGCCTACGCTGATTTTAAAATGTCTTTATGCAGAGGTTCTTCATGAAGAAAAGTGTCAAAGAAATGTAAAATAAAGGTTCATGTAACATCTTCATTTCAGTACGTATGTATTGGTAGCGGGAGTCACATTTTAACCCCCTGGAAACAAATTAGTGAATGGTGATATTGAGCTCTATAAATAAAATTGACTTTACCTGACAAGTCAGAGGAATTTAAAGAGGAAAGCTTTCAAAAAAACTATTCCCAGCATTGTAATCCTGCACTTGAACCATCAGTCCCCCTAAGTCCCGCACATGTGCGCCCCCCTCCAGTCTGCCTGAGCACTGGGCCCATCCCCAAGCTGGGTCACAACCAGCTGGCAGACTGCGATGTAGCCTGACAGTCGAAGGAATCTGGGAGCGGGGTCACCAGGCTCTCCAGTAATGCCAGGCATCCAGGTATCTCTGTGCTTTTAAAGAACGAGGAACCCCTTGAATCCTGGTCGTAGAGCAGATATATAAAGAGTAAATATGGTGATACGCCAATTAAGGGAGCAGTAATTTGAGTGGTGACGCTGTGACTGCAAGTAAAAAATAGCCGTGTTTAATCTTATCTTAACGGGATAGGAGCGTTCTGTAAGTTTTCAAAGGAACTGTAGTTTTAAATGTTATTTTTGCTTTCTCTGTGTCCATTTGGTTTGGTAAAGGGTCAGTTTAACAAAAAAACAAACAAAAAAACAGATCATTAACAAGAGTGTTAATCCTCTGTAGGTATATTTGCTGCTCAAATCATTGAAAATGAAGATTTGATAAAACTAAACAAGCGTTTGTCTTTCCAGAAACAACGTCCTAATAAATTTGTATAATCAAACAAAGCAGATTATTATAATCTGACAAAGTAGTAGAAGTCAAACAAACACTTTTCACAGCAAGGTCAGTGGATTAGCCAGAGTAAGTGGGACACTGTTTCTGACAAATGACTTTTCCAATGAGCATACAATTCAAATGTATGCTTTGAGCATCACAAACTAAATTCCTTTAAACAACATTGTGTTGTGGGAGAAATCTCAGCTCCTACCTGAAAACATCATTCATCAAACCATAACCATGAAATGAGGTAGGATTGTATTTGAAGTGACTCTGTATAAACATCATGTTAAATTATTGTATTCATATTGCTGTTTAGTGGGTGGAAATCCTTGAATATAAATGCCAACTTTTATGGAGCCTTGTCTTAAACTTACTGTAAGTGAGGATGCTGAAAGGCTGTTATTAGTCTCAGAGGAGCATGTACTCTTTTAGAGTGATTTAAAAAAAAACAAAAAACATTTTTACATTATGCTTTTTTGCTACCTTACTGGGTTAGATAAAAGGTGATATGGCTTTCATGTTGAGACTGGAAGCCTGCCTCTCGACAAAGCACCTCTAAGCACCATGTTTTTAACCCGTACAAAAAACCTGAATTTTTTAAACAAAAAGTTGTGGTTCTACAGGCTGTAACTCTTATTTGGCTGGAAGTCGTTACTTCCTGGAGTTTTCTTATCTGCAGGTTTGGGGTCAACCAGCAGAGCTGTTAAAATAGTTACATCAAGTAACTATAAAGTGTCGTGTTTGCATTTCTGTTTCTGTACTGATTAAACACTTGGTGAGCTTGACATTTGTTTGTATTTTTGAGCCAGGCTAGCCATTCCCTTAATTGCTGCTGTATGCTAAGCTAGGCTACGCACCTCCTAGCTCCAGATTCATACTTGAAACACAGACACAAGAGCGATATCAATCTTCATCATCTAATTCTTGGCAGAAAACTGAATTAGTGCATATTGCCCAAAATATTGAACTGTCCTTGAACTGAAAATAAGAAAGGGTTGGAGGTCCAAGGTTTTCCTTGAACACAGACACTAATGTTGACTACAGGCCCAGAATGAAATGAAACTGCAAAGCTGCACACCTGCACTTGAGGCACAGCTGAGGTGCTCTTCATGCCACGAGGCTCTTATTCAAATGATGATTCCTATTCCCGTCTAATTATTTTTGAAAATCACTTTGCGCTGTCTCTCCTCCCTCCCTCTCTCATCTTAGTCAAACCATCTCGAGGAAGCTGCGATTTCTAGAAGTGCTCTGGTGCGAACTATTAGATTGATGTCTCCCCCAAGCAGGGTAGACAGGTGTTAATGTAATCTTCTCTTCCCCTTCTCCTTCTTCTAATTATGTGATGCCATCTGGCAAGGTAGCGTACTGTCCTGTACTTACTCTGTTGCATCTTAGCAGACATTTCTGTGTCGAGGGAGCTTAATGTTAGCTTTGGTAAACACTTATTTTGTGTTTACAAGTGTGCATGATGACAGGAAATAAGCAGAGAGACCCATGTAAAATAATATGGAAGTTAGAAACTTAAACTACAACCTGCTTGATCATTTCCTACTTAATCTGTTTGTTGTATGTACTGAGAATTTGAAGGATACAAAAGGTTAAATATGAACAATGCAAAAAAAAATAAATAAAAGGACAAAGCTGGCATTATTTCATATTTTTGTTACTGTCAACATCTTCCTTGAAAAGACCAAAAGAACAAAAGCCATGTATCTTCCCGATGCTGTATGCACTAATGTGCCTCTCAGCCTTTAAACTTCATTCATTCCTTCCAAAAAAGTAAAACTTTAAATGGATCAAAAGTATAAAGTTTATTTTTTAACAGATCTGTTATTTCCTAAAAGAGCTGAGCACTAGTGTTTAGCAAAGGCTACTGAAACCCTTTTTGTTGAGAACTATTTTTAAGTGCAGATAATATGCGCACTTGCGAGTATTTTGAAGTAGTAATTGCCTACTTCTTTTTTACATTAAAATGTCAGTTGAACCATAAAAACTTTTTTTTTATCACTCAACCCAGGCGGTATACAGCCATACAGATTTTTTTTTAATTCTCTGTGTCTGGGTTTTAACATATTTCACTCTGAATTTTCTGTCCCCACCATAATACAGTGGAGATGAATGGAATTTTACTGTTACCCAGCCCAACATGGTGAGTCACTGAAGTCACCATGTTTGGACAACCATGGAGGTTGGAAAATCTAGAAAATATAGCCTTATCCTTTAAATATTGGAATATAAAATTGCTGAGCTGCAAATCATCTATTAAATCCAGTGACTTAAGTTCTGAACTGAATCTTTCAGGCTTAACACGCCACTTAGTGCTGGAATTAACTCATTAAGAAATAATTCTCAATTAAAAGGTGAACATGTGCATCAGTTAAATCTGTGAGAAGAAAGCAGCATAAAATTGCAGTAATTACCTTCTTTGCTGGAGCAAAAAGAGTCAATTTCAACTGTCTCTCACTGCCACAGTATTTGGAATTCAATTCTGTTATTGGGTCTAAAGGCTGATGATGCATTTTCAATGTAGTTTGTGTCAAAGATACATGCTTGGAGCGTTGTGTGACATGTGGATAAACAACAATCTGGCAGAGCAGTAGTTTGTGTTTGTTAACAGAAGCCAAAAAAGAAAATTACCTTGAAAAGAAAATATTCTTGACTTTAATAATATAATTAATGAGACTAATTTGTCATCCTGTAAAAATGTCTTCACAACGTATCATACTGTAATATAAGGGTGCACACTGCTTGATTTACATATTTATCACCTTGGATTCTCAGATATGAGAGCATTAAGTATTACCGCGAGAAAACTACGTGCAGAGTGCTCCCAGTGCTATATATTAAATCCGATATATTTAATTTTAACAAATTTCACAAGTTTACAGTAATCTTCACAAATCTTGCCAAATGTTTAGTATTACATCTGTCATGGTGTTGTTGGCAGATAAGCTGTGTACACAAGAGAACTGCTCACCTAAGTTACATCCACATATCCTTGTCTTTGAATAAAAAAATCTTCTGTCAGGTAAACATCAGTCCTGATTCCCCAGAATGTGACATGTTTAATAATAAACAGAAAGCTTCAGCATTCAGATGAAGAAATATGCAAATTTGCTCTAATTTGGTTAGCGGAAACCTGTTGGGAGGTGAGGAAGATGGATTGCTAGATAAATAGGTGCAAAAGTCTGTGACACAAAAGTAAACAAAAGGTTCACCTACCTGTTTAACATTAGAACACAGGGATTATAATCTGCTAATGCAACAGGTATTGTATTCCCTGTGCTGTTAAAGATGCTCCGTATGCTCTTTCTGTATATGTAATATGAAAGGTGTTGCTCATATGAAACCACAGCAAATCATTTGGGGGATACTCTGAAGTTTCCCCCAGCTGGATGGAGCATTTTAGCGTCTTTTTTGTTATCGTTTTGGTTTTTACATCCTACAACTTTCCTTATTAAAAGCTTCATGCAAATTCAAACAAAAAAAAAAAGAATGCAAGAATGAATTTCAACTTTGTATAACTTACAGAAAATAAAATAAAAAGCTAGTTCTTACTGTGGACATCCCCTCTCTGTTTGGTGACCTCCTTCTGGATGGTGTTATCTACTGGTGTGACCGGCGGTGGTGGTGGCGGGGGGATGTAGGGCTTGCGTGTGGGTGCTGGCGGCTTCCTGGTTGGGACAAAGGGCTTCCAGGTAGGAACCGCTGGCTTGCGTGGAGGAGGGGTGAACCTTTTGGGAGGCAGATGGGCTTTGGTCGTTGTTGTGGGTGTCGTAGTCGTCTTGGCAGTTGTTGATTTGGGAATATTAGGAAAGATTCTCCTTTGAGTCACTGGTGGGCGGATGGTTGTGGTCACCCTCTTCTCATCCATATCAGGGATGCGGTTGTGATGATTTGGAGGTAGTTTGCCGGGACTCGGGGGATCAATAACCACCTTAGGAATGGCTGAAATAAACAGAGAATGCAGATGGAGCACCAAAATATGAGCACTTGAGAGTTAATGAGGTGTAGAATTGCAGAGTAACTGCTATGATTAGTCTGACTTTTGCAGAGGACGGTTTTTCTTTCATCTACTGAGACTTCTCCTGTTAACTAAATGTTAGCATCTCAAAGCAAATTGGGTGTCTCAAAAGCTTAAACTTGCAAGAGATGCCAGCACACTGCAAGCTCATATTCATTTGTTTTGGGGCTCTTTTAAAAATAATGCATGACATATTTTCCTCAATGGGGTTGTTAAAAGAGAGAAAGAGGGACAGCTTTGTGGTTAGGTGACACGTAGCTTCACAAACTAACCCACAAAGACACCCCACGTTCAGTGAATTTTTCTTCTTTTGTGAAATGAGTAGCTACTGCTTTCTGAGGATGGCTTTTTATCCGTTCATGTGCTCGGCCTGATTAGTAATTCTTTGTGTGCTCATAGCCAGGAGCCTCACAGCACCAGGCTAAACCTGCTCTGTGTGTGCAGAATGATCTCCGCGCTCAAGCAGGCTGCTGTGCCCCGCAGATCACCCTCGCTCCACTGATGTCATCAAAGTTACACCTCCTTTTGCTTTGTTCCTCCACACATTCTTCACGTCAGAAACAGAGACAGAGATTGGGGGTTGGTGTGATGTGGCTGTGTTGGTGGTGGTGATGGAGGGGGGTTCATGAGAGGTTCATGAGTGAGGAATGAGAGTGGACAAAGGCAAGTGGTTTGAGCTCAGTTATTGCCTTCTCAGGTTGCAGGCAACTTTGATATGTGACACACAAATAGGATATTGCAACTCGACTCCCAGAGCACTTGTGGCTCACACCCCTTGGACAGGTGACAGGGTGAAGGATTTGCAGCGCACTGCGCCAGGAGGCATCGTCTCTACTCTCTGGATGTTACACCAGTTGTGTCTGTGAGATGATTAAATAACTGAGTAGAATAAATGACCTCTTGTCTACTGTGCTGTGGTAAAAAAAAATGCATTCACAGAAACTAATGAACTGTGTGTCAGCAAGCAATGCTACTGGGAAAAGTCATATTTCACATTTGACCCCTCTTTTTGGCTGATTTAAATGGCCAGATGTCAAAATTGGAGTCCAGGCTCACTCTGGGCGCACATGATAAGGAGCAGGGTGATAAGTAATGATTGACAGCCATTACAAAGAAAGGAATTTCAGTTCAGACTCTGTGCTCGTAAGGCTGTTCCTCCCTCTCTCTTGCTTTTCCTACCTTTTTTAAAAAGCTCAGGAAAAAAAAAAAAAAAGTGAGGCCCCGTTCCTCCTCAAAAGTGAGCAGCGGGGCCAGGGTTTTGTTCTCAGTTCTTACGTTTGCAGTCGTGGCCCATCCCCCTGAAGCCGTCTTTGCATTTGCACTTGTATGAGCCTGGCGTGTTGTAGCAGGTGGCAAAGCTGCTGCAGTGGCTCTGTCCTAAAGAGCACTCATCCACATCTGAAAGATAATGGAAACATAACAACACTCAGCTTCAGAGTGCAAAAAGCTTCAGACATAACAACAGAATATCAAAGGGTAATTGCTTCTTTAAGTAGGGCTCAAAGTCATATGTACTGCTGGCTAGTTATTAATGCATAAAGATTGTATAAGACTCAAGAAAACCATGTGGAATCATATAGAATATTGATTAAAATGTGTAGATGGCAGGTATTTATAAGTATGGTGTATATTGCTGCACACATGCACTGCTGAGGCAAAGTTTAATGACCTGAAACAGAACCAGCAGTTTGGATCAGTTTCACAGTGGTTTTAGTAAAAGTTCATTAAGTATTCTGAAATCAAGGGGATTCAGTTTCTCCTTCATTATGCATGTCTTTTGTTCACCACTTCAACTACGCAGTACTATGCAAATTTAAAAGAATGGAATCAATAATCCTACTTATTGAGACAGCCTCAGCTTACTTTTTTTTTTTTTTTTTTACTTATCTATTATCTATTTAAATGCATTTGTGTAACATCATTTGTATGTTCGAATGCCAGGCTATACTTTATTACACTACAGTGCAAGGGTTGTAAGATCAACTTCTTAAAAAAGGAGTTGGTAGCAGTGGTGGAAAAAGAGTAAACGTGGCAGTGTCTCAAGTGTAAAAATATCCCATTACATATAAAAGTTAGGCATTAAAGTTGAACTTTATTAAAATTAAATATTATCTGCAAAAATGTTCTTAAATTATGAAAAAATAATGTATTCAAAATGCAAAATTGCTCCTTCCATTGAGGGTTTGACAGCTGAAACGTACACAGGTCATAGATGTGCTGAGATATTTTCTTAGTAATCCAGAGACCGTGTGACAGTACCTAAGCATTGATATTTCCCATTGATGTATTGCAGGTCAAAGCCTTCATGACACTTGCAGATGTAGCTACCAAAGGTGTTGATGCATTTCCTGAACCTGGGACAAACCGCTATTCCTGCTGCACACTCATCCACATCTGCATGAATAAAAAGATAACAGTATTACATCGAAAATATTACAATGAAAATATAATGTATTCGTAATTTTCACTAAAATATTGCTTTTACAGTTGGTCACATACATTATGCATTCAAAATAACGCAACCAAATGAAAAACTTCAAGGTTAAAAAAGACAACTTAAACAAACATTTGTATTTATACCAGAAGACTTTTTCACCTTCCACGGTTAGTTATCATTTATGAATAAATCACATTATGTATTCTGTTCAGTGAGCAGAATACAATCCACACTGCTTTGTTTCATTATTTAAAGACCTATACTAAGTGTCTCTGTTGATCACCTTTGCAGGCATGCGGCCATTAATATTTAGACACAGAGACGCTCAAAGCATTTGCCTTAAAATCATTAATTAATTTGCTGCATAATGCAACTGGGGCACAGTCGTCCTACAGGGACTGCTGTTTAAATGAACCCTAAAAACACAGCAACATCTGGACCAGCTGGGAAAACAAGGAACAGAATCGAGGGAGCAGAACTCTCTTTTCCCTGAACAACAACTGCTGAGGTTCTCATCAGCAAGACACTTAATCCCAATCTGCCAATCTGCAGCTTTACTGGCCAACAGTTGACTCTTCAGCTACTGACACCAATTTATTATGTTTTACTGTAAGTAACACATAAATACAGTCACTGTAGCTTTACACAAAATATCATATTGCTTAATAATACCATGTTTACATTTGATTTTGAAGACAGTGCTTTCAAAGTAGTAAATCTTTAGCATCCAATTTATACCATATTCACAGTTACATACTGTATATATCAGCCAACATTAAGCTCACCATTCTGTGACGTGTCTGATAGATTAAGCAATTTCTGTGACAGGCAGCAATGAAATATGATACCAAACTTCTGCAACAATGGCAAAACATCAATACAATTTGTCATTAATCAGAGGGTTGTGTGGCAGTTCTGTCACAGCGTAAAAACAACTCAATATTTCCTTGTAGTGGATTATCAGACATGCCTCTTGTCTAATCAATTATAGTACACACATCGCAGGAGTTTCTAAAAATTAATGATAAAAGTTTGTTTCCAAGGAATAGAAGCGTTTTGTGAAACATGGCTTCCTCTAGAATAGATTAAGTATTAACGTTTCACTCGCAACGTGAACCCCAGTCTCCTGGATGAAAGTCCATTCTTTGTGAAAAGCTAAAAATGTGTTTCGATAACACACAAAATGACTTAAGACACTTTGGTGAGACCAGGCTGAACAATGGGGCAGGTGGAGGGTAAATCCTTGTCTCTGTTTGGCTGTCCCTGCTCTGTCAGAGCTGTCCATTGTATGTGCTTAAAAAAAGTGAATGTGAATATATCCATAGGCTGACATAGGCTGAAGTGACAGTACCTTTACACTTTGTTGTAAGGGGCAGTACGTTGCCTGATAAAGAGTCTAATTCTTCACACTCAGCATGACTAAGCTCTATCTTTAGGGCACTCTAAAGCATAATTCTCAACTCGCATAAAACTCAAAGTTTGATAAATGTGGACCCTATTTTAAAGCTACAACAAAAATGTGTCGACACATTCGATTTCACAGCATCATAATGAAAACTCTGCATCTATGCAAACACACCCATCAGTAGAAGTAATCACCTCCATAAATATGATTAGAAACTCGTCATAAAACTCTCCATAAAACAGCGGCTTCTGGAAACATTCTGTTTAACTACCGCAACACCTGTGATAGGCAACCTTTCGCTCCCCTCCTCTATCATTTTTCTTGATTGATGCCTGCCCTATTTTAGAAGTCCGCCCCCCCCATTAGCCAGCCCACAGTTGAGTGGGACTATAAGGCTTGGAACAGCCCAGTCTGGAACAGCCTGCATTTAAACCTGACACAGGTTAACTGCCTCAGCTGGCCCCCTTCATCCGTTAGTTACTCGTCTGATGAGCACAAAATGAAAGAAGGAAGGGAGAATAGCAGGAGGGTAAGGAGGTGCAGCCTCTCCTGATCACATTGGAAGAAGTAAGTGGAAATAAAGTCACCGTTTGGGTGACAAGGGCTGTTAAATTGCTGGGGTCCTTGATCAAAGCAAAACAAACGTATTGGTTAATATTTTGGATGAATTTCAGCTTTGCTAGCTAAGAGATTTTGAGTTCTCAAATAGAATTTTTGCTGCCAAGTCTTCTATCTTACTCTGCCAAAAGACTTGAATTTGATCATCACAAATTTAAAGGAGAATAACAAGTAAAAAAAACCCAACAACATTCTTGTGTGTTTTTCACGTGCTGCTCATGGGAGGGAATGGTAATATTAGGCTCAGTTGTCAGGCCTGTGGCGATATATAAAGACTGGGACATACCCACGCAGGTTCTTCCATCAGGAGCCAGCTGTAGCCCCGGTGATGGACACTGACATCGGACCTCTCCTTTCAGCACCTCGCAGCCGTACTGGCAGTTGGCCATGCCACAAGTGCGAGCATCTGATGGACACAAGAGAAACACATATTAACAAGGGAGAGAAAGGTATTCTTTCCTTTCTGCTGCACCCTCTATCCTCATCCTCCAGCCAGTGTCGCCAGCCTTTTCTGATATTAGCCGAGTTGACCCTGAGGTGCAGATAACAGAACAACACACACTCTGCCTTTATTAGATTCCTGTGCTCTGCAGTCGCTCTGCGCTCACACCTTAGCCCTACGCAATCCTCCCGCAGCCACTTTCATCCTATCCTACTACTACAGACTCATAATCCATCTCCACCCTATTGAGGCGCCACTGTGTAGCTCCTCTGTTGTTGAGCCATGCCGGGCAGATCAAGACCCTCCAAAATAATAATATAATGGAACGGATTTTATTCAGCCTCTCTCAATAACTTCAGACCCTAAAAAGGAAATTAAAAGTGAGGCACCCGCTGCCGCTGTTACTTCAGCCTGCCGCAGGCACCCTGGTGTACAGTTTGATGACTGAGGCAGGCCAGGCTGATTAAATGCTACAGTGATCTATAGATCAAAGCAGTAGCAGGGGAGAAAAGAAGAGCGGCAAGGTGTTTAACACTATCATGCTCTCATCACACAACAACAGTTTGAGACTGCTTCAAGTTATGAGCAATTCAGACTTTAAAAGGGAGGAAAGTGAATTTTCTTGTGATAAAAAGAAGCCCTAATTAAAATGAGGGGCCAGGAGTCACACCATCCTCGAGTAGAATGGTGAGCAGAAAATAGTTATCAGATGGGAAACAGAATTTACAGGGAGACATGTACAGGCATCAACTCCCATTCTGTGGAATACCTTACGGTGTACTGTATTCACCCGAGGGTCTAAAGATTGTGTTTCCTTCACGTTTTTCATTTAAGCCTTCTTAAGGTTCTTCACAGGGGTTCTTCAGACTGTGGAGCTGCTATAATGAAGCAGATCAACGCGGGGCTTTAATCAAAACAGTCTATCAAAGGATTGTGAGGCTGCTGTCAGAGGTACTCACATGAGTGCTGAAATGTATTTTATAATAGAGAGCATATGTCATCATCATAGCTTTGCAAAGGCATTCAGATGAATAGTGAAGCAAAGGAAGGCTTCACAGCAGCAAACCAAGGCTACAAAGCAGAGGGGAGATTATGAAAAAAAAAAAAAACGAGGGAGAAAATAGATAGGGAATGAAAATATCCACACACATTTCAGACAACAATACAAACAGTGTGTGCAATATCAGAGACCTGAGTGTGTGTGTGTGTGTGTGTGTGTGTGTGTGTGTGTGTGTGTGTGTGTGTGTGTGTGTGTGTGTGTGTG
>JBBPCS010000283.1:9508799-9527451 GCA_037974645.1 Hollardia meadi
CACACACACACACACACACACACACACACACACACACACACACACACACACACACACACACACACACACACTCTTCACTTTTTAAATTAGCAGTATCAACCCTGTTTCGTCCCGAGTTTTTTCACAGTAAACACCAGTTGTTTACTGTATTGGTTACATTCTCATCACAGCGATCACAGAAAATCATAGCAACACTGTCCATTGTCAGCATAGCAGAGAAACAGGTCTCCACTTGCCTGCTGCACTGAAAAAGAAAAACAGCTTAAAAATGTAAATGAGGGATTATGAAATCGTCACATTCTCAGACAAAGGCAGCTCTGTGAGCATCAGCACATGCCAGACACAAGACGCAGCCAGTGCCTTCACTACCAAGAAAAAAAAAACAGACAAGATGGACACACAGACAAGGCTTAGAGAGGACACAGAGGGATGGAAAGAATGAGGGATAACAGACATGACCACCGACTGACAGCTCGACACGGCCCCAGGACTGCAGAAACCTGGGTGATAGTAGAGGTGGAGAGCCCCTCTGGGGTCTTCACTGTACGGTAAATGAACTGCTAAGATACATCTGAAGTGATGCAAAGCGGAGTGATTTATTGGGTCAGCTCCGCTGAGGTATGCTCTGCTACATTCTCGACACGCCTCTATCACTGACAGAGAGATTAGCGGGGGCTTTTTCTTGGGGATATTCTTGTCCTACAGTTCTAACTCTTGGTTAGAAAAGTGTTGAGTCCATGTCAATGATGGTTTTAAAGCAAAGGAGGGGCTCTATGTTCCGAGTGCTCAATAAACTGGAAAGGAAAATGAGAGCAAAGACAGGGGGAGAGCAATAAAGAAAAATCATGATGGTTCTTTGACAATGAGAGACTGATTTTTAGGGTAGAGAGTGAAAGAAAGGGGGGCAGATGTAGAGTGGTAAAGACTGTGACATGCTTGGCATTCAGGCTGGCATATCTGAATACTGAAAAGCTGCTCTTGGGTGGTGTCTCTTATGCCAGAGGAGGACAGGAAGCAGTAAGAAAATAGTTGAGAGTGACATTCACTCCTCCTCAGTCTGCACAGTGCAGCACCATGCATGTTGCTGAGATGGGCAAGAAGAGAAGCTGCTCGGGGGAAGGTTGATCGATGAATCTCACCCTCCATCACTTCTCTTGCTGGCTGACGGTCCACAGGAAGAAAGATAGGAAGGTGACTGGCCCACACTGGTGGGGTTAAATAGTCCAGCTCTTCTTCTTTAGATAAAAGAAAATTGGTTAGAGGCATGGGGGGAGTGGGGGTGGGGGTGGGGTGGGGTTTGATTGAAGATAAAGTAGTAAAGGGTGGAGAAAGAGTGAGAGAGAGAGAGAGAGACAGAGAGAGAGAGACAGAGAGAGAGAGAGAGAGATGTAGTGAGAATGAAAAGCACCAACCAATGGATTAGAACACCTCTGACCACACCACATTCCTGAAAAGTAAAGAGGAACATTATGCGGCAAAGAGGATTACACTTGTGGGAATTGGACATGAGCTGAGTATCAAAAAAAAAAAAATTCTAGGGCACAGAGAAACAGTGTTTTTCTGTCCCTTCTCTCTTCTGCATTCCTTTTTTGTCATGAGGTTGAAATAGGATCTGAGAGAATTACAGTATCTCACGGATTCAGAGGATCCTTTCTCAATTTGTATCTGGAGGTTCAAAGGTAGACCGGAGTTACCATTTAAAAAGGAAAATCATTGCCTGACTACAAACACTTCAGCCTCTAGAATTTCAGCCCATTTCCTCTCCGTGTAGTCATCTATCCATCCCTCAACCTTTCTGCCGGGAGTAAGCCAACAACACCTATTGTTAAGTGACAGGAAGATGACACGGCTACCTCTGACTGTTTTGCATGCTCCAACCCATTCAAGCTTTACCGTATTGAAGGATGTGGTAACTTAAACTGAGAAGTTATGCAAACCTACTGCATTCTATCCTGCTCTACCCAGGACAGAAACACTTGTCGCAGGAAGTATCTAGGCACCATAAATAGGCACCATGGATGAATATCAGTTTAAGACATTTTAGTAGCTAAGAACAATAATTCACTTGAACAATCATCTAACAAGTGCAGAACAAACATTAAAAAAAACCCCAGTAATCATGGTTTCCATTTGAACGTCTTTCCTGGGCTGCAATCAATGAATCTCCAAATGAACTCACAACTGAATGGGGGTGGGAATTAGATTCTAGGCAGGCAGGTATACAGCATGCAGATATAAAATATGGAACAAATTGGCTTCAATTTCTTTTGGAACTAAAACATCTTTAAAAACTATAAAAGAAATAACAACTTCACTAAGTAAGCCTGTAAAATCTAAGTAAATACAATATAACAGCCCTGCAATAGGTTTTCAGAAGCTTATAATGATGAATTTGTTTAGACGGTGCACAAAATAAAACTTTCTTTTTTGAAGCTATAACAGTTAGTGGTGGTGTTGTCCTCCACTGCATTATACATTCAAATATTGCCACTCTACATTTACATACAGTACGTAGGCTGGACAATAGGTTTCTAAATTGTTTCGACAATAGCTTTATCATGTCAAACTGGAAGACAGAGACAGAAGTTGCGAACTGAACTGACAGAATCTGAGACTGATACCCATGGGGCAAATAATTGGTTGTGAATTGTCAAAAACAATCTTTGTTTTACACTTATAGTTAACTGAATTTTACTACAATATAAAACAGCCCAAACCAGAGTGTGTTTGTGTTGACTTGTTCATTTAGAGTGGCCGGATTTGTGTTAAATTTAGATTTGTCTGTGATAAAAAGTAAAAAACCTGCAGGAAGTTGATGACATCATTGATCTCATTTCAACAACCACTTAGCCAGGTGCCAAGATTTTATTGCTGCTTTAAAATCTAACTAAGTCTGTATCCATGTGACACCTTCCTGCCATTCTCCATGCCTTTTCATTGACTCAGTAACAGAGGACCATCCTGAAAGCAAGCACCTGGTAGTAACCATAGTGTTTTATATTGTAATATATTGCCTCTTCATCACTTCACATACATTTGTTCACCCTCAGTAAAAACTGACCTGCCTAGCCTACTCACCTTTACATTGGAAATGTGACTTTATATTTTTTGTATCACCACAATCACCAATAAATGAGAGGTTTGGAGCCGATTAGTTCTATCAGTTTCATTTTAGTTCCCACTTCCTGCTTATAAAGGTCAGTTAAGGTCAAATATGACTTAATGCCCCTTTAATGAACTTGTTATAATAGAGAACTCAGAAAAAACAAACACAATTTGAAGTAATTAGATGATAATTGAAGGAAAATACACAGTATGATGACATGAGAGCAATACTGAAAATACTTGCAGCTGCTTGACTGCTTGACAGCCAGGAAGACAAACAGTGACAGAGAGGGATATATTTCTAAACCAACACCCCTAAAGTATCTGTCTACGCCTAGACTCAGTTGAATTCATGAGAAGATTGGTGGAAGTGATCGTAAAAGTTTTGGAGACAGCTACGTACCTTCGCCAAGATAAAGCAGTGAAAGGTCCAGATATTAGCTAATATTCTAAAACAGATATAGAAACCAATTGTGTCCTCGGTTAAATTACAGTGTGAGACTATCATACTTGAAGAGGTATTAATTATATATTGTGCTGACAGACAAGGGGGGAGAAGAAGAAAGCAGCATCTGGAGGCACTGCAGCTATATTGCTTCTGATGTCTGAGGCGTCATTCCGCCAGCAAAATCTTTTAATAGTGTCTTAACAGCAGGTCAACTACTCCTAATTAAATCCACCTGCACAGAATAATCATCTTATTAAAAAGATTGGATCAGCAGGAGGAGCGTGCTGCCAAATTGTTCAACAGATTATCGCTATAATGAGTTTATTTGCGCAGCGAGAGCACATTCATCTGTCCTCGCCGTGCTGTGTGACAGATACAATTCTCATCAGCACCAAAGGTGAAGGGCTTTCTGAAAATGATAGGGATTAAGAAGTGGTTATTATTCTTGAAAGTTCTTGCCCGTTAATTTAATGGTGAACATAAGCAGATTTGTCCGAATGATGTCCTATTTGGGCATTGAGATTGTTCTGTATAGGAAAAGCAATGAAAGTGAAACATTAAGGTGACAGTGTTTGATAGGTGGAAAGAGCTGGCACTAAAACCAGATGTCCTTCGAGTCTAAATCTCTCAAAACCAGCTCCTAAAAGTCTGACAGAGGAAAATATGGCTTTGATTGTGAGCATGATGAAATCTTTACAGTGCTTCTGTTGAATGTAAACACTCGTGTTTCCTCGATGGTTTGTTTTTTGCTCCCTACACCTGGTGTTCCTAAGATGTTTACCACTCTTGTTAATCAGAACGCCTCCAGGGTCGAGCATCTGTCCACACCTCCCACTTAGACCACTTATAGAGCAAAGGAATGTATGTCCATTTGTGTGTGCGTGCAAACCATCTCTCTGCAGACGCAGGCTAACGTACACAAAGTCTGCATTTTAATGCTCGATTCACTTACGAGGCATCTTCCTTGGGGACATCATCGTGCATCACAAAATCATTCAAAAGCTACAATGTAAAACATTTTAAGCTGGTTCATCTTAAAGACGTAAGCTTCCCCACTGGCCTAAATTTGAATAATTGGTTCAAATTGGGGAAGGGACTAAAGTGCATACCAACTTTCATCAGGGTTCACATTGTTTTATTTATTACAGGAAGAAACAATCATGACTTGATATTACAAAAACAAAGGGTCTCTGGAGAGCTTTAACTCTCAAACAATGCATGATGGGAAGTCTGCTATGTGAGGGATCACATTTCTTTTAGAAACTTAATTTGGGTAGCTCTCATTAGTAAATTTTTGTAAATTTAAAGTCGAAAGACTGTTTCTGGGCTGTGCTCTGAAAATTTGAACATTAGGTTTAATTAAGACTCAAATGAATAAAACCTAGATATTTACATCAACAAAATTCTTATATGAAGTTTTAGAGTTTATCAGATTGACTACTTGACCTTCAGCAGCATGGAGGTCCTCCAAGCAGCTCTGGGTAAATCATTTCACTCCTCCAGTTGACACATCAATAGTAAACCTCAAATCAATGTTTAACAGAGCCTGCATTTAAATGACGAAATCTAATCTATGACTTCTGAATAATTCAATTGGTTTCCATAGCATGTGCCAGCTCAAGACACAACCCAAGGTTATCTCCACCTAAATAGGCTGAAAGGGTAAGTCTACCACTCAAAGCTGAGCAAAATGGTAAGAGCTGTGACAACATCTACAGCTTATTGGACAAATAGGGGTTCGACGGACACTTGAAAGTACAGTTTCATCTTGAAAGGTCTTGGAATCACATTTGTCAGATAAGTCTGTCTGAATGGTTGGCAGCAAAGTCTGTTGTAGTTGGATATGGGACGCTGATCCTTTTTCTTCCCCCCTTTGTTGCAGATTAAGACAAAGTACAGCCGTCTGGCGGGGCAGACAGGAGCCACCTATAGCCCCGAAATGCAGGATGAGTCATTTGGAACATTCCGGAAAGGATTTCAACACCCCCACCTCCCTCCTCCACCACCCCAACCCTTGTTTTTAATTACACACTATCCTATTCCCGTCTTAGGGCGTGAATTCCACAAGTATTTTCAAGCTGCTTGGACTTACATCTAACTAGGAAGCTTTAACACTTTTCAAATGGTCCAATCTGTCAGTCAGTGAAGAAAACGCACAAAAACTCGAACAGCCACACTCACGAGCACACTTTCAATAGTGTGGGATGCCCTCAGCCGAGCCAAGTTATCTCAGGATAGTAATTGAGATGTTATCTTCACAGGAGAGGATACACTCCCGAGATCATTCAGCATGGCCTCAGCACTCACTTCCATTTGAGCTGAATCAGCTCCCCCTCTCTCTACCTCCTCCGCCTGTGATTAAAGCAACTCATGGCTCTCGACTGCCGGCAACCCAGCTTCCGCTTCATGAGTAAGCGACAACTTTAATACGCTGGTGCTGTGCGGCGGAGATCTGGCCGCAGTAAACGATTACCCTGCCCTTGCTCAGGGCGGGGGGCATGTCAGCAGGCCTGTGTGTTGCTTTCGCTTTTGAGTCATGAGGGTTCAGGATATATTCCGAGTCTCCCTCTTTCTTTGCGGTGTGTGTTTCAAAGTCAGTGCCCTAGCTGCGGCAAATGTAAAAGTCACATGCAACTGCAAAGTTGTCTGCGTAGGGTGTGCAGCATCGCCAAGGACTGCACTCACCCTAGCCATAGACTGTTTACCCTCCACCCCAATGGGAGGCGCTATAGGACTCTCCGTTCCCGGACCAGCAGGTTCAGGAACAGCTTCTTCCGTGCGGCTGTCACCATTTTGAACTCTGCACCACGGTGATAGCTGCTCATGTTCATAGACTCCTACTGTATATAAAATATTCTGTCCATACTGCACATATTCTATTTATATACAGTATATTCCACTGTATATATGTACATACTCCGCACTTACTGCTTCTTGCACTTCTGGTTAGATGCTAAACTGCATTTCGTTGTGTCTGTACTTGTACTCTGCACAATGACAATAAAGTTGAATCTAATCTAATCTACGAGTGCCAGGCGAGAGCTTACCTTGATTGCAGGTCTTGCCGGTGAAGCCGGGGTGGCACTTGCATTTATTGGGTCCCACACACTCTCCGTGCTTACAGCCAGGCTGACACAGAGCTATTCAGGGAGGATTCAAAGAGGAAGAGAAAGATCAGTGCAGCGCCCTGGAAGACTACATACTCAGTATGACAAAGCACTTAATCCTACTGCTTCTTGACTTGGCTGTAAATTATCTGTTTACTCCACATTACAGCAATAAGACAGCATGATGCCTCATTCATATAGGAAATGTGTTTGCTTCTTTCTCCTTGTGTGACAGTGCTATTATCATTGACTAATGATAATGGAGCAGCCATTTTTGGCTAACCACAACAATCTTTCTTTTTTTTTTTACATCGAACAGAGCTGGATCCTGGGAAAGTTTTATTGTCCTTGCTGATATTAAATCCGTTTGACCTTTTAACACAGAGAAAATTGATTTGATTTTTCTGGATGTAAAATGGAGCGCTGATATTTTACACTGGCATGCAGCTAACAAGGATTACCTTGGCAAAAAATATTTTTCCCTTAGACTGAAGCTAAAACAATTGGTGGATTATGACTAGTGCCTTGGTAAAGAGCTACCCTGCAGATTGTACATGGATGGTGATATTGTGAGTGTGCACAGAGACACGGTAAAGTTGTGGCAGCTGCACAGCTTCACTGACTCTGATCTGTCTCAGGGAGCTTGAGGTTTGTCCTGCTTATCTGACTACGCTTACTGCAGCTTGTTGCTAACCATGTCTGATACACTGGGCCTCAGCCATGTGTTACTAATTTTCATTAAAAGCTTCATTTATTTTGTCATAATACTGTGCAGTCAGAGGCCTAATTATCACTGTGGTGGAGGAGGCAGTGTGTGTGTGTGTGTGTGTGTGTGTGTCTTTAAGGGAGAAAGAGAGAGATTCTGGTGGAGAGTGCTTCCTGTTCACCTGGAAATGTGTGAAGGTGTAGTTTTATTTGTGGCAGTACAGCTGCAGGGTTTACTTTATTGATGTGTCAGTGAACCATCAGATATTACATCCAAATAACCTTCTTGGTTGATAATGTGAACTCCAAGCAGATTTTGCCTTTACTATTCGAAGGATAGCTCAAAAAATTATTTGACTACGGTGGCTCTGAGAGCTCAACGCAACTGCAAATTAGGAAAACGTGCATATAAACAAAACAAGCAAATCCAGATAACATCATCACCAATGTGACAACACATAGACAGTGTTAAGAAGAAATGCTTTAAATAATGAAAACACAACCAAATAGAAAAATCCTGTAAGTAGTGCAGACGACAACTGAAACTGTTTCCAGGGAAGACTAAATAGTGACGAACATGCTGGGACATGCTTGTTGTTGTTGCCATGCCTGCCCCTCTTCTCATTTCTCTGTTTGTACATCCTCAAGTCCTTTCCTCACCTCCTCCTAAGATACGAGCAGAGGAGGAGAGGAAGAGGCAGGAGGAGAGACGAGTCCGGGCTTTTAACAAAATCATTTTTGTTTCATTTTAACAATGTCAATCAAATATCACATGTGGCACAGCTGCATCATCTGTCCATTGTTTTCTCATAGACCACTGAACTACTTGCAGGATTTTCTGTATTCGGCTGTATTTTCTGTATTTCCATAATATATTTCTAAACGCTTTATGTTGTCAAATCAGTGAAAATCTTAATTTGCATGCGTTTTCTCAAGCTGCAGGGCATTTAGCATTTAGGGCCACTATACTTTTTAGATTTCAGATTAATTTGGTGAAAAGGTTAAAGGTGAACGCGTCAGAGGACGTTCAGACCGAAATTAGCACTGCATTAAAAAACAAAAAAACATCAACGGGCTGTGTTGGTGTTGTTTCAGTGAGAAGATAAGAAAATATCCATGAAGGCCAGTTTGAGCAATAAAATTCTTTTTAGGCTTATCAGATGGCCAAAATAAAACTGGAACCTGTTTATAATACTTTAAGACTCTGGAAAGCCGTCCTTTATCTCCATGTTTACAAATAGTCACTATTCAGGCTTCATACAGCACTTCATTGGCCATGCCAGATAATGTTGCATTGCAGAAAAATTCGAGGTACATTAAACGTTTCTGCTGGAGGACCCAGTTTTTATTTGCCAGCACCGGACACCCGCTGTGCAGTAGAAAAAGGATTAGTCCTGTCGGTCCGAACACAGTCTTAATTTGTGGTGAGAACAGTGCCACCACAAGGCATTTTAATGTTTCTGCTTTTGCACCTAAATTGTTAAGTGAAGCCAATTTTTGTGTTCCTGCTTTCTTTTCACCATTACTCCTTTTCCTTTTAAAGTGAGCCTGCTCTGCTACACTGTGGTGTCTATTTTACACAAACTGCCATGAACTCTTGACCACACTGCAACTACATTTATGTGATACACAGTTACGCACATATCAACTCAGAACAATCCTTCAAAACCTGATTTGATGGCATTGGATATGTTTAATTGTGCAGGTGGACATATTCACTCTGAGTGCCTCCTGTTTTCAATGATTTTTATAAATGCTAGAAATAAACAGAAAGCTGCTTTAATGAGTGACGACTAACAAAAAGGAAGAACATTGAAATTTCCATTCGTAAACATTCAGCTTGCAGCAAGCAGCAGGGCTGTCCTGGAAGAACAACTTTAGGTGCTCATGTTTCAGTCACTTTGTTCCAGCTGAATTTAAAGGCACAAAGGTGAGGTGAAGAGATGATAACATCTCCAGACTCAGTCCACTTTATTAGGCTATAATTAAATAGAATTAGAATTACCCCACTTGGAGTGGCCTGTGATATGAGCCAGGGTGTTAACACACCGAGTACTCAAAGATCAGAAATACAAATGAAAAATTACCCAATTTGTTGGAGGAAAAAGGGAAAAAGTTTTACTGGAAGTGAAAGTTTATTAGACCTTTGTCTGGTCAGCATATAAAAAAAGAAAGAAGCTTCTGATGTTAGTAAGAGAGTCGGCAAGTGGAGTGCTTTTTGTTATTCTCCTACACGGGGGAGGATTTGATTAGCAGGATCAGAGGCAGCAATGAAACAGGCTTTGCCTCTCAGGGTATTTTTAAGCTTGTGGCCTGGCAGAGACATCAGGAGAAACGGCCA
The DNA here is from genome assembly GCA_037974645.1 of Hollardia meadi. Classification (NCBI taxonomy): domain Eukaryota; kingdom Metazoa; phylum Chordata; class Actinopteri; order Tetraodontiformes; family Triacanthodidae; genus Hollardia; species Hollardia meadi. The sequence goes on from JBBPCS010000283.1 coordinate 9,518,506, forward strand.
GTGTTCATTGACCACAGCAGAGGACACGGTCGACTAAAAATGGTCGTGCCAGCTGGAAGGCCAAACATAGCATGTATGACCCTCGTTCCATGACCACCATCAAAACATACCGAGTGATGACATACTTTCACTGTGGTTTACACCAGCCAGTGCTCAGGACAGCATACTGCTGGTTCTAATGCAGGTTCTTTGGATTTACTTTATTGACTGTTGGATGCCTCATGGTGAAGTTCAGTCAAGTCAGTTTTATTTATACAGCCCCAAATCACTTTTTTTCAGCTGATTATCAATTAATCAACAAACAAACAAAAAGGTTTTGGACTCATGTCTGTATGCCTACTATATCGATGGCTGCTTGTACACAGTAAAAAACACCACTGTTCAACCTGGTAATGTCATGGTGAACATTTTATTTACCTATGTGATGAAATATTACAGCACTGGCATTTTCCACCTGACTGACCTGTTCAAGACTTCCATGTAGTTACACACGCAGAGCATCTGCAACCACAGTAAATACTCAGTGTTTACTCTTCACTATAAAGATAGATATTACTGATGGATTAATTAAAAGAAATTATGGATTTCAGCTGCAAGGTTTTTGATTAGTATTCCAAGTCTTGACTAGAGGGCCTCTTGAATCTTAATGAGACACTGGAGAACTTCAGCATAATTCATGTTAGACATGGCTTCAGGTGAAATCAGGTCTGCAGAGTGCAAGCTGTTTGCATAGATCTGAGGCCAGGGGGATGAAGATAGCCACTGCCAAAGGGCGTGAGGTGTTAGTGGTGTTGAGTGAGCCCAGGATTCAGAGGATGTGCCCCCAGCAAAACAAGTCTGCCAAGATTATTTCAAGAAACATGTGGAGCTAACCTTGGGGCTGGCATCTTATCCCGGCTACTCTGTGAGTTAAGGCGAAGAGAGCTGCAAAACAAATAGCCACACAAACAAACAAACACAGGTTGCAGGCATTGCTAAGTGTTTGAGAGAAAAACAAAACAAAAGAAACATGATGTTAGAGGGCAGAGCTTAGTCATTTTGACAAGCAAATGTTCCTGGAATAAAAAAAAAATGAACATGAACACACTGTCTGGAGCCACACATTTTCCCAGTCGCCTCTTGTAACAGGTACATTTGAAAAAAAAATAAAATAATTACAATCAGGTTTTAGTAAATAAAATGGTGTCCAATCACCGTCTCCAGGGATGTCCTCTTATTCCAGAAAATGTTAACATAGGCTAAACCTTATCGCTCACATCTAAATGGAAGTGAATTAAGCAGTTTTTCCCTCGCACACTGTGAAATATTTAAATTCTCTATTGAAATGACATCGCTGCGCTAAAAAGATGAGAACACCAGTATCCTTCAATGAGATCACCGCCTTGCTTCCTTCAATATAAAGACAAATGCTGCCGCTGCCTGACTGCACTGATTCTTTTGAAACGTGTCAAGTAATTCTGAACATATGCAGTTTATTTCCCTCTAAATTTACGAGCACACTCTTTCCTTTTGTGTTCGCCTTATTACCTGAAGCCGATGAAAAGGCATACTTTTTGACGAGCCGTTACAGCTCAGCGATCACAAAGGAAAGTGGAGCAGACGAGGAAACTGCACAGACAATCATGATAAAGTGAATTACTTAAACAGAGCTATTACTTTTCTGCTTTCATCGCTCACTTGTTAGCTCGAATTACCAATTGAGAAGTCCTTTCTTAATCCTGCCCACACCATTCGCCGAAACAAAGACTGCACTCAATCAAACTGAATCCCGGTCTCAGTGGATTGAAAAAAAAAATTCAACAGGACCTCTGAAGAAATTATACTGTGTGATCTTTTTTAATGTGGGGGTGATATTCAACCCAGTCCCTTTACAATGCTGAGAAAATAAATGTCTTTCTACCAGAGCAGTTTTCATGTCTTTTAGAGGAAGTTAAAAGAGAGCAAGTCAAGCCCCTTCAGATATTTAGTAAAAAAATCTTCAAAAGTCAATGTAAGTCAAGGCCTCTAGTTATTGTCTTATTAATGTGCAGTTATTCAAGCATTTACCTGGTCAACACAGAGACTGGTGATAAGTATGTTAACCTGAATGTGTTTGGTTTCAAATGTCAGACAGAGGGGATGTGCCAGAGGAGACAGAGGGCACGAATGTAAAAACAAATGTTAGTTAAAGTATGCATTTAATAAAACAAGACCCCACTTTTGAAATGGTTCACACATAAACAAAACATGTTTTGAAGGTGTTGTTTATGTCCCTCCTATGTATCCTGCTCAATGGTATACCGTTGCAGAGCAGGTGTCACGTTCATGTCCCCTTTGGGGTCAAAACAAGCAAAAAACTAGTGGCACCATGCCTAAAAGCTGCTGCTTCACGTTTAGCGCATCAATAACAATCAAAAACAACAACAAGAAAAAACCGTTTATGAACTACTTTACTTTCCCAAAGAGTGAAGCACAGTGAAAGAAGAGACCTGTGGCTTCAGGCCATCAGCAGAGGGGATGATAATGGTCGACTGTGGAAACTGGTCATGTCTGTGGCAAACAACCACTTACTTTATCACAGGTTAGTTGTTCAGGTTAGTTGGATATCCATATCCCTATTCAATGCATATGTTTTTAAGCTTTATTCGGATCATCCTTCTCTTAAATCTTTATGCAAGATCAATGATAAACCACAGGATTACTTAAATGTAGTAAAGAAATATATTTTTTCTACAATATAGGTATATCATGTGCATGGCAGCTATCATATGGTTAATGTAAGGTAAAGATGGTGGTTATAGGCTGTGAGTTGTGGTTACTTTAAACTGACTGAACACAGACTTCTGTCTCCTGCATGAAACGTGGATGCACCACACCAGAATCCACCACCCTACCCTCCACATCGGTACAGTCCACCTTGCTACATACAGTATACATAGTGACACGAAATGTGAGGTGCAGAATTGGTCGATTTAAACTTGATTCAGATGAATCAGTTCCAAACGTAGTCTTATGAACATCTGCTTTAGAAAAAGCCAAAACCGATTTCAGAACATCTAATAGGGACATAATTTGCTTAGTAAGTACATTTTTAGTCTCTTTTACAACCTCATAGATCCTGTATCATCTGACTAACTGAGTGGACCATTTGTATACATCCACCTGTTGATTGGAATTTTTTTTATACTTCTTCATCAAGAGTGGAGGAGATGAAAAGTATTTTCAGCATCATTATTGTAATGTGTGTATTACACTGGAAATGCAATTAGAAATTAATCACTGAACAAATGTCCAAGTGCTCTCAGTGGCAGTAAAATGTTAATAATGGCAGCTGGTTGGAATAAGCTGCTTCAGGTCGCTCTCCTGCCGGATGCCCTGCAAGAATATTATTAGTGGCACTTCAGTTCACTTTAAATCTAAAGCTCCTCTCTCCTTCTCTTTCTCCATCTGCCAGAGTCTCTCACTTATCTCCCTCTCATGACATCTCTCCCCCACTCCAGCAGCAACCATCTCTCACTCATTACCTATAAACCATTTCCCTTACACCAGAAGAACTTTTACTTGCTCCAACTTTTAGTCCTTTTTGTCCTCTCTCCCTCTTTCAGTTCTGGAAGATTACAAAAAAAAAAAAAATCGAGGTTGATCCATTAAGTTTCTTTGAGAGAAGTGGCACAAACCGATCGCTAAGCTCCATGGCTGAGAAAGCCACAATCCAATAGCTCCAATCTAATCTCTTCCATCGCCACAAAACCTTACCAAGACCAGAAATCTGTAATGACTACATCTTCTGAAACACATTCAGACAACAGCACGCGTGCAAACACGCACGCGCACGCACACGCACACGCACACGCACACGCACACGCACACACACACACACACACACACACACACACACACACACAGGTTTAAATCAGCTCCTTATAGACTTGATGGAATACTGATTGTAGACTCAAGTGAATGATTTGAGCTGTGCACTCAGTCAGGAGCATTTGGAAGCATTAAGGCAGGCACTCTCTGAGCGATTTAACTCACAGAAGATATGGTGTTCTCAAAAAGAAAAAAACAAAAACAAAGTGGTTGAGTGAAAGTACTGTGGCAGCTTGATTTGGCGGTTTGGCTCAAAATTAGCTCATATTTTTGGCTCAACATGGAACATGTGGGACTCCAGAACAACAAAGAAAACATGTTGACACACTGCTGATTGGCTGGTCGAGTGATTGGTGCAAATAAGGCTGTGCTTCATTTATTGTTAAATGCCGCGTATGATGGATTGTCGCCCTTGATTTACAGAGACAAAACAAAGAATGTTTTGTCTTGTGAAACTGTAACCACACTACGTTCACGTGCTGTGCCAATTTTCATTAATGTTCGGGTTTTAAGGGGGTAATCTCAGCTTCTGTGATAATAAAGTCATCTCCTTTGTCATCCTCATCCAAAACCTGCATCTATGCCACCTTCAATTTTCTGAACGAAGCTGTAAAGGCAACGAGCCCAGTACAGATGCACTGGGAGGTATTGGGCATTGAGATGGCTGACTCCTGCCAGGATTACAGCTGAGTCTGGCCCCGTGTTCAAACACACAATGTCAAATGATACAATTGGGCTGTTTGAGCTTTTGCCTAAATCATTCCAGCATAGATTGTGTAGTTCAAGTGTCAAAGCCTTGGGAAAAGGTAGGAGCCAACTGTTGTAAAGAAAAACAACAAGCAGTGTGCGACATATTTCCCATAAAGAAAATGTACAAAACATGATGGGTTAAACCAAAGAACAGCACGATGGGCTTCAATACATAAGAACATAAATCAAAATATGGTCATTTCAGCAATGAAAAACCAAAAGTGGGTGGATTAATAAACATTGTTTTAACAAGCTATAAAAGTGTTACCAAAACCAACATGGAGCTTTATGAACCTTTTAAGGTCTTTTCCACAGCAGGTATAACAACCCATAGCCTATTGACTTCCAATAACCTCAACGTTTAAGAATTTGTAAGGCTTCTGGTTTAGGTTTTGCTTTGTGTTTCCACTGTGTCCACCGGGATATTTTAGATATGCTTCACTGAAAAGGCAGCAGCACTTTGGGTGCACTGATTAAAAAGGGGGACAGACAGTCTGCCATTTTTATGCACTGTTTGCTCGGTGGGTGCAGTTGTGGGACAAACAATAGAAGAAGTGGCTCTATTGAGAAGGAAATTGTCTGCCAACAAAGACAGAAAAGAATTCCAAAATGGCAGGGATGGCACTGCCTGCACCCCCTGGCAGTATCTGGATCTTGGCAGAGAACATTGGAAACAAAACCGGAACCTGTAACAATGGCACTACGTTAACAGCAACAGTTTTACAAGAAATACCCTTAGTCGTTTTCTTGACAAGACCTAGATAAAAAGATCAATGCCACTATTATCCACATGCTAAATATGAAGGTACTGCAAGGAGTCACGTTACTTAGCTTAGCATAAAGGCAGGGAACCAACTAGTAATGCTCTCTTCAAAGGTTAAAAAATTCCACCTCCCAGCCCGTCTAAAGTGTACTGAGAGCTTTAGATGTTGGCTGGTTTCTCACCACTTACAGTCTTTATGCTAAGCTAATCAACTGCTGGCTGTAACCAAATTTTCAACGGACACAAACAAACGTGTTAGCATATTGATTTTCTCATCCAACTCTCGACAAGAAAACAATAAGTATTTCACAAAATGCCTCACTGCTTCTTCTTCAGCTCGCAGTTTGCTCAGCTCCTGCTGTGGAATAAACCTGCTTATGTGTTAACCCCTTCTCGATTAGACCTCCAAGCAAAGCAGCCACACCAGCACAGGCACCGAGCCAAGCAGAGGACCTGACATTCGTGAGGCAACTGGCCAGATCTGAAAGCCATGTTAGTATATTTACACCTCCCTGGGTAGCATTACAGGAGAGCAGAGGGTCTTTACACAATGTGAATACCCCGAAAATGTTAACGGTTAATATTTCACACAGTTAATCTGACACAGGCATGCGGGAACGACAGGACACATCCTGTGAATCCTCTAAGTGGCCTTGCTGAGTATGCAGATGTGTTGAGTCTGTACACCTGACTGCATGTTTGAATGTGTTCACACCACTGTTGCTGATTTTTCTTGCTCTGGTAACAAACGTGTTTTTGCACAGTTGCGTTCAATAATCAATCTCCTATCTGTCCTTGAATGTGTCCACTCTCACTTATTATGGCAAGCGGTGTGAATATAAATGTCAACCGGTTCAACCAGCCATTACCATCATTAATCTTTACTCAAAGATTGTCCCATGGTGTGATGCTCCATTAGCTGTATGTGTTTCTCTTGTGACAACGTGCATATTTGTGACCACCCCCCCTTCCTCTAATTACTGTGAAAGTGTTACAGCATCTCCTCTATCTTGCATCTTTGACCCCAGCTTGAAACCCTGCAACATTATTAGCCCTGTTTGCCCCCAGCAGCAGCAGCAGCAGGCATTGTGGCACTCACGCTGGCAGTGACCCCAGGAGCGGCGCGTCCATCCCCAGCAGCAGTCCACCCTGGCACCGTATCGACACAGGCCATTGGAGGAGGCCATCTGCCGTGGCCACCTGTGAGGGGATGACATAATTAGTTCACAGCCAATTAAAATGTCTTAATGAAAAGCAGGGGTCTTTTCAATGTTGTTTGGATCGAGGCTTCAAAGCATTTACACGATTCGCTTCGTTTTCCTGCTGTTTTTTGGGGGAGGTATCTGAATTGAGAGTCTAAGGATAGAAGGTGATGTGTGCTGTGCAGATTGTACAGCCCTTTGAGGCAAATTTGTGATTTTAGATTTTGTGCTATGTATAAATAAAACTGATTTGACTAATCTGTGTTGATGTTTGAAAGCTCCACAATTGCACTGGAGGGCCCAAATTTGTTCACATGTACTGTGCTGTTTGCAAGAAAGAAAAAAACAACAACCTTTTTTCACTTTATGCAGTGAGAGCTGCGATAGGCCTACAGCAGTCTATTAAATGTCAGAAAACAGTTTCCCAGATCCCAAGGTGACATCTTTCAATCCCATTTCCCCCCCCCCCCCCATTCCTAAATGCGAAGATCCAGTTTACTATCATACAAGACAAAGAACAATAGTAGGTAGTCACACTGGAGAAGCTGGAGTCAGGAAATGTTTGCCATTTTGGCTTGATAAAACCATTAATTGGTTTTCAAAATCACAACATTGAGGCTTAATTTTCTGTCAATTAAATTATTGTTTTAGCTCTGTAAGAATAAGAGCAATTAATACAAAAAAAGAAAACACACTACTTATTCTCAGGGTGCTGAAACCCGACTTTTTACCGTTTCCCTAGAGCAGACTTTCTTTGCACATCAGATCATATTGGTCTGTGTGATGTCAAACTGGAGGCCTGTGTTGAAAGGCTGCCAGATCCGATTTGAATTTCGCCTTCAGCGCGCATCAGTGCACTGCTGATACACACTAAGAATACCACATTACTGCTCAATGTGAGGCTTGTGAGACAGATTAGAGGATATACTTATATTTTATGTGTTGTTTGTCTTTTTTGTATGTTTTGTTGTGTGTGGACCCCAGGAAGAGTAGCTGCTACCTTTGAAGCAGCTAATGGGGATCCTAATAAAGAATAAAGAATACACACACTCCTGCATGGTGCCCTTGAAAATGTTTTCTATGTCCATTTATTATATTAACACGTGTTTTAAAGAACCTTTTACACATTTTCATGACAGTGGACGGTAATATCATCCCTTCTACAGAGAGAACAAACAGGTATGGGTACAGATATTTTCCAAGCACTGCAATTCCTCCAAGAGAAATTACAGGAGGATATTTTTGTTGCACCATGTTTGATTCTGTTCAGAGCAAGAAATAGCTTCTTGGCAGACAGTGCATGCGGATTACCTTTTTATCTGTACCACGGCTCACCACATTTATGGAGAGAATAGGGTGAAGGAATGAGTCCATTTAAGGAAACTGATGAAAATCCAAGCCGCATACTTTGAGAGCCTGGCTCAGAAATGTTGCTTAAAATCTAACAAGCAAATGAATCATTGACTTTTGCAACAGCACAATAATCTTTTTGTTTAAGCACTGAGTCTGCTGTTTTAAGTAAGAGGTCTTGAGCACATGAGAGTTTTGTGTAGATCACTGAATAAATCCAATATATGAAAAAGAGTGACCTGAACTTGGAGCTGGAAACCCTGTAATACAGCTACATAACAAAGGAGGAAAGTCTCTTGATATTCTTCATTTACACAAAAGTTGCTTTCCTTTGTGCTTCCATGAAAGAGTGAGGTTGTTGCTCAGTATTCAAGGCACATCCATTGCCACTGGGGTTGGCCACTACCCCCTGTTAGCGTCTCTATGCCAGGATGAGGAAATGCTAATGCCTCCCCCGGCTGCCAATCACCTCATCGGGAAAAAAAAAACCCTGATGGATGCTAAGTGAGAGTGGCAGATCCAGCGAAAATGTTTGTCTGCTGCCTGGCAAGTGAAAAGGCAGTCAGACAGGGAGAAACTCTAAGCACACACTAAGAGACGAGAGGACAGGAGAACAGACGGAAGGAGAGGAAACAAAGGGCAAAGAAAGTGGAGAAGGAAGGGAAGGGAAGGAAATATGCCACTACCCCTGCAAATAACATACAACCACACACACACACACACACACACACACGTTATACTGTTATACTAGATCAATGAAACAAAACAAGAGTATCTCTGCCAGTGGCAAACATCACTTCATTGGGAGGATGGTGACACCTTCCACGAAACATCTGACAACCTCCCATGACATTTCAGTGATATTTAAATCTGGTGACTGGAGGCTGATTTTGTCCTGATGTTCTCGCACACCACTCTTGAGTTTGAGCTGCTATGGGTGCACCGGCTCCTGTGTAACATAGATAGATAGATAGATAGATAGATAGATAGATAGATAGATAGATAGATAGATAGATAGATAGATAGATAGAT
>JBBPCS010000283.1:9537477-9595961 GCA_037974645.1 Hollardia meadi
CCCACTAGAACATTGTACTGTAGCCATGATCAATGTCATTCACTTCACCTGTCAGTGGTTTTAATGTTGTGGCTGATTGGTGTATATTGATCACAGATTATTGGTCAAGTCCCATTGGTGAGCTCTCGTTATGATCTTCTGAAGGCAAAGCAGATTCAACACTCATGAGACGTCTGATAACATGTAGCGATACGAGTACCTTCAATTTTGACTGTCACATAGTAGAACGCGTTACTGTCGGGACTTTTTCAATTATGTTTTAAAGAATAAGCGGACTTGTTTGAAATGCCACAGGGGGTCCAGTGTTCTTGATGGTTTGGTTTTCTTGATTTTCCAATGCATAAATAGAGACCCTCTATTTATGCATAAGACATCCTGCCAAGGTAGTTGGCAGGGACGTATCCCTTCTGTCCATTAGACTCGGCTAACCACCAGTCTTTATTGCCTCCCAGGTCAGAGAACTGGAGGATGCGGACATGCTGGTACTCCTGCAAAGTCAGCTCCTGGTCACAGCGGGCTTGAAATGCATACACAGCATAAAACTGTGGAAAGAGACACAATTCTTGTAAGGGGCACATAAAATTCGACTGTTTGGTAGTAGTAGTAGTAGTAGTAGTACTGTTTCAAATTTGGTAGTAGCATTTTACATGTTTTTTCTCATTAGGTTTATTAAACTGAACAAAGCCAAAATTTACAAACAAATTTAAATAACTATTCTGCAAATAATTTCAGTCGTTTTTTTTTTTAAACAGTCTTCTCAAATGTGAAGACTTTGCACTTTTCATTAAAATTACTTTAATAATTATTGCATTGTGGAAATGTCACTTGGGGTCTGGGTAATTTTAACATTTCTCACTATTTTCAGAAATTTTACGGATAAAACAATCAATTGCAAAAGGAGCAGACTAATCCAAAAGGAATTATTAGTTACAGTCCAGTACAAAATAGTTAAAGCTCCACCTCGACCACCTACACCAGTAAAATTCTGCTTTTACATTAATGCGCGAGTAAAAGCAAACTAATGTTATAATATATTATAGTATAACAGTTACAGAGGACACTTTTATGAACTGAATACTTTTAGGCCCTACTTTAAATACTTTAAGTATATTTTTTGCTGATTATATACTTACAATATATACTTGCAAGATTTTTAATGTAATGGACTTTTACTTTGTATTAATATTAGTACTTTACTCATGTAAAGGATCTGAGTACTTCCTGCAATTACAAACTGTGTCTTTTTCTCTCCAAAATAGTAAATGGCAAATCTTAACTTGCACTGACATCATGGAATGATATTCAAGTGTAAATCCAGAAGGTGGGGCTGTTCGTCAGATTTCTCAATGGACAGAACGTCACCACAAGTCTTTTATTATTATTTTATGATTTATCTTTTTATTGGTTACAATCTACTGAACATTTTATATTTCAAGAGAAATAACTGTGCCACGTTATGATGAAGATAGTAAAGCTATCAAGTGTGCTACCACAGCACTGGCAGAACTCCTGCTCATCCAGTCTATATAACTGCATACATTAGTTTTACAGGCCCTCTATAGTAACAACCCTCATAATTTACTAGTGGAGTGGAGGCACCAGTTTAAGTTGCATGGCTTACTGAGCTGTTATTTTCCTGGAATTATGAAGTACATCTGGTGAGTGGAGGGTTTTTTTCCTAAACTTTTGATGATTCTTGGTTCATTTAGAATCACTGTACACTTATGCACATTCACACAACACCACATGACATGTAGTCTTTCTGCAACTGTTGATTTTGCAAAACCATTCGAAGGACATTAATCTTCTTGACCTTGATGGACTCAAACTGGAAACCAGACTTGTTCTGACACACTCACCTGCTGAGCCTCATTGTCCACTGTGTCCTCCAGATCTTCAGGGCTCTCTTGTTCCCCCTGTAGTCCAGAGAGTGTTGAGCTGCTGTCGGTGGTGTTGAGGCTGAAGCTGCGCAGGCTGCTGCTGCCGCTGCCCGACACGAACAGACTGAGGTCATCAAAGTCCTCATCCAGCGTGGCAGGTGGCTGCTGCTGTTGCTGCTCTTTGACCATCTGGCCTGCCCGCTGGGAGTCTCTCAAGGGATTGTACTGCTTCAGGAATGTGGAGTAGACGTAGCCCTGTGTACCTGTACAGTGACACAAAGGGACAGTTTGTCAGGATGCTTGACTGCGGAATCCATTTTAAAGGGTTGGTAGAAGAAAAAAAAATCTTCTTACCATCCTCTAGTCTTATCTAGCCATGCAGTTTTAGTATATGCATCTCTTTCTTCTTCCGTTACAATAAAATGGGAGTGAATGTGAGGTTGTATGTGATTCTCAAAATTACAATGAAAAATCAATGCAGCATCTTAGCGTCTGTTAACTGGATAATCAACTGAACATGCTGGCAAAATATTTCTTCAATGAGTTTTTAAATCCATTCACATCGTATTTGGGTGGAGACAAATCTCAGAGACGGATAACAGAACTGGGCAGAAAAAACTATGTTAACTGATCCTTTCAATCACTATCACTATGGTAACTACAGAACAAACAGTATTTTTCTGCTTCACAAAAATAAATAGCATAATTTCTGGATACATGTGTGTTTAATATATGGGACTGCATGTCTTGCATTAAGGCTGTAAGCAAATGCTAGAGCTTTTGCTTACACAATCTTAAATCCATGTGCAAGCATATTCATAGTGTTGATATCAACAGAGGAATGAACAACAACTTCCTGGGAATGCTTGTAATCCCAGAGGAAAAGCCAAGTCTGTGAAGAATGTACTTCGCACCATAAAAAATACACACACTTGTGTTTTTCTAGAGCTCAAAAAAAATAACTTATGCAGAGTACAGAGAGGGAGGCGCGCAAGCGGCATCTCTCTGTCCTTGTTTCTGAATACCCGTAGGGAGAGGCTTTGTACTGTAAGTTGCACTGCTTACAACGTGCAGCGGTTTGTTCCAAACAAGACAATGAGATCTCAGGTGCATCAGCGAGACGTAGAGGGGAGATGGAGACAAGTTATGGATTTGGCCCTGGAGTTGTGAGGCAACCCTCTCCAGAGGCAGGCAAAGAGGTACTAGCAACCATGACATCACAGCGAGCTCCTGGGACTGATTCTCGTGTGCTGACTTGTCAGTGTCGGAAAGTAAAGTTTGGTATGTCTACAGGGCCTCAGCTGTCTAATAGATGCATACCTGCAGATGATCTAATGTGATATCTCAATTCACCTTGTGTGTCTGACAAACAGACTGCGCCAAGAGTTACCTCTGCCCTGAGGATCTTATGCACAAACACAACACTGACACAAACACACACTTGCCTCCAGTGTGAACCAGCCAGCGGCTGCTGCTGCCTAATGGGTCCGTGTCCTCCAGCAGGGCCACCAGCTCACCCTCCAGCAGGCTGAGGTCCTGCTCCTGGCAGCCATTGCACTTCCTCTTCAGCTGGTACAGACGGCTCACTGGGTGTTCTGCCAGCAGCCAGGCGCGCTGTTCCTCGGTTTGATGCTGCACCTCTGGCATCTGGAGGACAGCACAGCACAAAAGCGTGTTATTATTTGAAGTGGGTCTGGTGTGTGAGCACTCGTAGGCATGTTGTTGGTTATCAATGTAGGAGGGTGACAGGAGGTAGGAGTTTCAGATCTACTCACATGTCCAAGAACAAGCACACTCTGTGCATGCATACACCCACACATATAGATATAAAAATCTCAGGGGATTGTTACCTGGTGGAGTTTTGGGTTGCCAAGTGCTAGTTAATCACAGCCTGGTGCTGTTCTCTGTGTCTGCCTTGACTTGTAGCTTTATGGCTTGAAATTGGTTCAAAACACATTGAAAGACTGAAAGAATATGTGGGACTTTTATTTAAACCTAGAGTTGAATGAGAAGATGCTGACACAACTGACCAGGGATCTTAACAGTACAGATTATAGACTATAATGGGCATTTTAGTCTGAGGATCACTTTCTCACCGTTATTTTCTTGTCTCGTTGTCTCTCGAAGCTGACTTTTCGCTCCATTAACTTCTGTGCGTTATCTTTGACAAAAGTCAAATTGTTCAGCTCTTCCATGATGCTGTTCTGCACTTCAGCAGTGTTTGACAATGGAGCCTGAAAGTAGGACATATTGTAGTTTGAAAGTTAAATAGGCTAAAAATAAATTTTCTAATTATGTGATTTATGTGTGGGATGCTCACCGGTAGCTGATGAAGGGATGGGGAACAAAGTAGTACTCTATCCATCAGCCCTCTGAGCAGGGCCACTACATTCACCACACAGTTGGTCAGGATAGTGTAGGTGGCCATGTTGAACCTCTGCAACTCCTCCACTAGCAAGGCATTGAGAGCTTCGTAGTCCCTCCTGGCGGGACCGGGTGGGTCTTCTGACACCAGCGAGGGAGAGGAAGCAGTGGTGGATAACGAGGATGAGGATGAAAACGAAGAAGAGCGTTCCAGGCGGCTGCAGTAATCCAGCAATTTGTCATAACGCTTCTGGATGAGCTTCTGCGGGCCTGTGAACATGCCTTGCAGGGAGGAGAGGGGGGCGAGGACCAAGCACTCCATACTGTCTTTCTGGAGGAAGACGTCATTGAGGCTGCTTTTAGTGTACTTGAGTCTGTTTTTATAAGATTTTTTAAATAATGTTTGATGTCTTAAATAACTTGTTTAGTATGTAGCAGTTTCTCTAATTCAGAACATGCCTTAAAATTAATCTTGAATACAGAACAACAACAGAGCTGAAAGCTCAATTTGCATACAGACAAACAAGAGGTAGTGATATTCAGCTTACAGCAAGACTTTAGCAGACATAACAAATGTCATTCATTATAGTGTGGAGCCTGTAATGGGTCTATATGAAGTAAAAAGAACTGTTATCTCAGAATTAGCAAGAGTGCAATCTACAGAGAGAGGAGGGAAGAAAAAGGGGAGTTGGCAGAGTTACACGCAGGAAGGTTATCGGCCCTGAAGGAGAGTATTAAAACAATGGACAGAAGACAGGTAGCTATGGGCAAAGTGACAGACTCACAGTTCACAGGGGGGTGAATGGGAGGTCATGAGGAAACAGCAAGGACAGAAACAAAGGGCTTAAAGTTCTCAGGCACCGTGTCTGATATCAGGCATAGAGCAGTTTTAAATTACTTACAGTATATTACACAATATTTAATTCAATACAATTGTATGCATCTCCTCCTGGAAGACTTTTCAGGCTCGCTTTATTTCTTGCTTTAATCCTTGATTGCAGAAGATTCAGAAAGGAAAGAGAAGATGGAAAAGCTGGACAGGAAAGTAAATTATGCCCTGAATAAATCCACTAACATTTTGAGGCGATTTACAAAAAAAAGAGTAATACTTACAAAGTGCTTATAGGGGTCATTTCCATTACTGTGCGATGAGCCAATTGTGCCATTTTTGTTCGGCTCCTTGATGATGTTCTCCATGTACTGGACATTCTGAACAGCTACAGACACAATCTCCTGCAGCATATCAGAAAGTTTGACAGAGTATTTTAAACTATTAAAACCCTCACATTTTCTAGTAGGAAACGGCAGTATGTAGCTACCTGAGTGTGCTGCAGGTAACATTGAACATTCTTGACCAGCTGCCTCACAGCTTTCTCCAGACCCCTGAAGAGCTTCTCCTCTCTGTCAAATACCTCATCTCTCACCTACAGAAAGGAGAGGGGAAAAAAATGCTGCCAATTGTGCTTTTGCTTTAGTCAAATGTTGAGTTTCTGCTCTTGTACGGACCACCAACAACTGCATTAAACAGCAATTTGTGTAACATAATGTACATTTAGGCCACAAATGATCAAAACAATGAAAACAAGACTTGACGATGTAGAGAAGTAGCATGGGATCATGGGAGTTGTCTTTACTTTAAAAACAAACACCATTGCCAATGAAAATCCATCTGATGTGACTCAGCAGTGAGGTATAAATGAAATACACCGTTAACTTGAATAAAACTATGGATTTCTTTGGGTTTGAACATTGTTGGAAACATTTTTTTTTTTTTTTTACCTGTGGTTCAACTCCAGTGAGGATCTTGAGATAGCCAGCAAATCTGTCGCCTTTCTTCCGGATAGAGTGGATGTTGAACTTGTGTAGTTTGCCCCTCAGTGTGCCTTCATCTTCCAACCTCTTATACTTCATAACTGAGAATAAGCAGGAATATGGAACCAAAATTGAAAGATTTATGTTCGAATAGATGTTGCCCAGACAGATAATTTACAGCAAAATCGCAAAATTTGATAGACATCAATGAGACAATACCCATGTATGTGCCAGCGGAAATGAAATCTCACCTATATCCTTGCGTCTCTTGAATTCATTGATGTTGACATTGATGATCTTGGCAGCGGTGAATGCCTCCTGCAGTGGTTGATGGTCAGGGTGGTCTTCAGGTGTGGCCTGCCAAAGCTCCCCAAGCAGCAGCGGGTACTTCATGATCCTCTGGACCGGTTTGATGAGCAGTGAACCCATGTCCAGTAAGTTGGGTTTCCCTCTGTGCAGTATAATAAACAGCAAACAATGATCAACATGAACTACTACACAACAGAGATCCAGAAAGCATGGCAACATCATAACCAAAACTGCTAATTTAACACAATAAATCAAGATCTATATATAACAGCATATTTAATATGAAATTCAGTCTATTTTAAATTCCAACATCAATTTTTCATTCAAGGTAAAAGTACAAAAGGTAAAGTACTTACTCTTGATCATAGATTTTCCTGTAATTGCAAAGACAAGGAAAAAAAAGTCACCACCAATATTATACACAATAAATTGTAACATTTAAAATATCAGATAAGTTATTAATAATTTGTAAAATATTTGGGGGAAATTACTTACTTCAGGGCTAATACACACGTGGTGAAATGTTGCTTTATCTCTTCCTCTTTCTCGTAGGATTTGAGTGACATGTTGGCATCGTCATGATGGTAACAGTAAATCTTGTATACGTCTTCTAAAGCTGCCTTTGCCTGGATGAATACATCTCCTTCCAATAAAAAATGGACATGAGATCCTTTGTCTAATATTAACCAGAGCAGTAAAAGTCAACGGACAATTGAGTCATTGACAGTCAAGAGTCAAAATGGCATTACCTATAACGACTGCCTCTAGGTCAGGCTCAGCAATGGCCTCATGCAGCCTGTGAAGGAGTGCTGCAGATACCTCGCACACAGTCTCCATGTTGGTGAACAACCTGTCTACATCCACAACCTAACAGAGCATAAAGAAACTCTGCTGTTTTAACATATTCAGTGCAAATGAAACAACTAAATTTGCTTGTAGTACACTTTCTGTTAAAATATCAATAAACCAGAATCTTTATTCATTGGATAAATAATTGGAATATTCCAGTGTTCCTGATTTTTTTTTTAGTTCGCCAAGATTTAAAATGAACTCTCACAATCTTAGTGTGTGTTTCCTGTTAGGTTACTGTTAAGGTTGAGGTTAATGATAGAAATAAGGTCTGACCAGACTTAGGTTAGTGTCAGGTTTTAGGCTATATAGAAATAGACAAGTGACGTTGTTGAACATCGGCTTTTTCTCAGCAGACAGCTCATTTCGCATTAACATGAGACTTTACAAAAGAAGTTTTATTTTAAGAAAATGTTATTTTAAAAGAATCAATGATTCTCTTTTCTCAGTATGTGTAAATGTTGGTGGGGGTTAATACCACATTTAGCCTGCGAGAGAGCTGTTTAGGGATCCTGAAAAGCATCTACCTGTAAATTTCTCAGAGGCTGGACCACCTCTCTGATGCACAGCTCCAGGTCTGTGAGGTAGTCCTTTTCAGTCTGCACAAGCTCCTGAATGACCTTCGCCCTGCGGTTCATCTTCCTCAAACGGACCTCCTCGGGGTCCAGTGCTGGCGAGGGAGGTGTGGACAGGTCGTGTGGTGTCATTTTCTCTGAGAACAGATTATATTATAAACTTATCATAAAATAAAATAAGCTATCTATCTCAGCTGGTGATATGAAACTATAATAACAGATCGAAAAGAAGACAAATCATTTCCTCAGCTCGGCTTTACATACTACCACAGTACTTGGCCTAATGAGTCATACACTTCATACAAGGACATAGAAAACTAATAATGATGTGAATGCACCTGTATTTTGCTGTAAATGTGCAATTTCTTGGGGGAAAAAAGTATATTTTTGCCAGCAATTTAAGCCTGTCTGTGGCACATTTTCAAAATGATGGTAAACACCTTGGCCTTCGGGGGATGTGCATGCTTGGAAAAACTACATCTCTTGTAACATATCCGCTTGACGCCCTAGCAGCCATTTAGATCACTTTATTTCACAGTGATTTGATTACTTTGACTCAAGCGCCAACAGGCCTCACTTAACATGCCAGTCAGGCTCACTTTTTTTTATTATTGCTCTGCTGCCTAATCAGTCTGTCGCTGCTCTGTGCTTTGCATGGCAGGCAGGAGGGTCTGTTCAGGGGAGAGGGATGCTTCCTTGCTGCCTAATAAACGCTACACACCATTTCCTTCTCTGGGGCTGGAGAGAGAGGGATGATGAAGAGAGAGAGAGAGAGAGAGACAGAGAGAGAGAGAGAGAGAGAGAGAGAGAGAGAGAGAGAGAGAGAGAGAGAGAGAGAGAGAGAGAGACAGAGAGAGAGACAGGGCTGCAAGGCTCGTGTCAAGTTACGGAACTAATTGTGCCGATGATGTAATGCTATGCCGTGCTCAGGCATTCCATCTGCTCAAATTGTGTGTGCATGTATGTGTGTGTGTGGGTGGGTGTGTGGGTGTGGAGGGGGGGATGGTACACAATGATAAAGACACACCCACATATGCAAGGACACACACATACTGACAGTGATTCACACAGGTGCACACAGGAATATACAGGCTACACACTTAGCTTACTACTATGCCAGCAAAGTAAAGATTACTGTAGTCCAGTCACACCTTGTATTTACACCTAGTATTTGATAAATTAACGATAATGATATTAATCCAATATCTATAGAATAGATTTTTTTAAATGCACCTTTAAGTTAAATATACACTTAAGGTATTATCAACACAATATCAATATTTAATTTTTTTATATTACAGTTATGGTCAATACTGGTACATCACAACACCCCTTGTTCGGAACACATCTCCTTTCATGGCAAGCAAGTGGGGGAATTCATTGTCAAAAAAGACAGGAGGTAACAGGAATGTTCCAGATACTGGGAATGCCAGTGTTGCCATGAGAGAAAGGTGCAGCGAGTAGTGGCTGCCTTTCGCCAAAGCTGAACAGAATAGATCATGTGTTCGTGGCCAGTACTTTCTCATGAATGAGAACACTATGACAGACTGTATTCACACATGACTGATTTCGGCTGAGATCTGATCACATTCTGCGTGCAGTTACACCTTGCATTTCTCTTTTTTCCTGAGATAAGGAAATAAATTGAGGTGAATCCTCCCCTCGCTGGAATTCTCAACAAAAACTAAGCATGACAGATTTTTCAAAGGTAAAATTACTGTAACTTAAAGCACTGTTGTGTTTGATCAAAGCATTTTTGTACAGGTGTTCATATCTTTGTGTCCTTCCCTTGTATCTTGGTACAGATCACCTTGGTTTAAATGTAATTATCCTTGTTGAAGCTGCTCTACCCTCCACCCCCTTTTATATTCCTCTCCACTGAATGATTGAAGACCATGTAACAGGTTAAATTGATAAACAATCACAACTTTCTTCTGAATTTAGCTTCTTCTAAGCCTAAAACAGTAAAAAAAAAAAAAAAAATTTAAAAAAAAAGTTTGGTAAACTGTGTCTGTAGACTGAACCATGCGGTCACAAGCCTTTTTCCTTCACCAGTTATTAATTAACTTGTCAATGCCTGATAATACTTCAAGAAATAGATACGGTTGTATGAATCGAATGAATTTACATTTCCAATGTTTTATTTTAAAATAGCATTATTCAGCATCAGAGAAACTGTTAACATTAATGTATCAACAGTATCATGAAGTGTCACATGTATGCTTGAGCTTTCACTGTAAAGCCCAGAATCACTGGAAACCTCCACCCGTGAGAAAGAGATCAGGTGAGGTATCTTGGTGGCTCTTTGGACAGAGGAATGTTCTGTTTTTAATCTGGTTTGAGCTCTTTTCATATTTCATCACTTTGTGATTATTCTTATTATTCTTATTTAAAGAAAATAAATTTAATTCTGTGTGAAAGTTGTCTCATCCAAAACTGGAAAAGATTCCTCCCCACTGACATATTTACACCGTTACAAAAACAAAATGTATTATAGCCCATCTCAAACTGTGGTAAGTTATCCTGTTGCCAGCATTATGTTTGGTGAGGTATGGTTGCCGGCACAGGAGTTCCCATGAAAGTGGATACAGGGCTTTTCACCATTCAGCCCATTGATAGTCATCCATCAGACAGCCCCAGAAGACAATACAAGGCACAGTGTATCATGTATCGCCATCAAGAAAAATGACATGTCAGACTTTGCCACACAGCAAAGTGCACTATAGGATTCTATCACCACAAATATACTGACAATATATGTTGGATAAAGAATCCTGAAAATGTCTGTAAAAAATATTTCAAGGAAATTTTTTTAATCTAATTAAATATGTTACCATCGATTGTGTTTAAAAAGCCCCAAAAATGTGACACACACAGAAAGACTTCGGTCCTCACATACAAAACCCACATCAAAGTAACCGTCTCCACGCATGATTTATGGAGAATACGTGGGAATATTTGGTTTATTACTATCCATTTATGCACGCTTTGTGCAGGTAAATCATTGCCAGAACTATTATATTTAGTTACTGTAAATAATTAGACATATTGATGTCATGTTGCCATGGTTCTGCGGCTCGACGAACCTGTCCGACAAGCAGATGAGAACTGACTGTCGAATGGCAACTCACATGTTTCCTCTTTCAGTGAAGTCATTGTTCTGTCAATATTTGCAATGGTAATACCACTGTGAATATGTAATCCTGCCTGTCAGGTGTGAGGCTAAAGTCAAGCAGGGTGGAAGATTGGTTTACTGAAAACATATCAGTGTTTTTTTTGTTTGTTTTTTTTTTGACAACCCTGCCTGCCATGATGCAGGCTGGTCAAGAAAATAGAAAGTACAAAGAACTAGAGAGTGTCTGTATTTCAAGTAAACAGAGGAGCTGCTGATAAGGCAATTGTGTGTGCGCGTGCATGTGTGTGTGTGTGTGTGTGTGTGAGTGTGAAAGCTATCTTATCAGTACAACACTAAGTGAGAAGTAGGTTATACTTTATTTTAGACAAGGTGCCACTAGTCATTTTGACATGTGATGTGTATTGTTCACTGGAAAGGAAACCCAGGAACAAGTGGCACAGGAAAGCCTGCATACTTTGGCTAATGTTTAATAGTAATCCCTCACTGACACAGTGATGTCAGTCATTTTGCCTGAAGTGTAGCATTCCCAGTCACTGACTGCACTCAGTGGACAGTTGAAGCAAGTTTTTCTGAAATGTGGACGTGTGTTTCTGTGAAAAGTCTATGTCAGCATTTGTGATGAGGCAACATACAGCTGGATTCATGTTTTTGTTATCACAACTCATTCTCCTTTCCAACTACTTTCCAGCTCCAATGCTGCAAATTGTTCTTCCTCGTTATATTCGTTGTAAACCAGATTGTAAGACGAAGTGTCTGACACCTCTTGAAACTCTTTCACTAAAGCTGGTGATGAAAAATAATCTGTAAATCCCTCCTCACACTTTACTGGTGTACAGGTCTTGTTTACTTGCTGGTATGGAACACTTCTCAAGCCACTCCTCTGTGCCTGAGTTTGGAGCTCAGTTTGCATATGTGGCTTCATCCCTGTGGGAGTATCTCCCACTCAACACATAGTAACACAACAGGTGCCTGGTATCCGGAGCCATAGAGCAGTGCATTCTCAATGTGTGTGTTGAATTGTTGCCCTCAAGCCATAAATGCTGCTCTGACAGTCCATCTATAGTGGACATACTATACATATAAATTCCCCTAGACAGTGTGTTATCAACAAGTTTGCAATGTAAAGAGTTGAAGGACTTTTCAGACTGAGTGTTGGCTCACGTGTGTATAGATTGTTTCCATAGTTTTGACCCCAGGGGAGGCCATTAGTTGGTGTACCTTTAAGTTTAGCGCTGTACTCCGTCTTATCAGACTGACTCCTCCTCACCAGCGTCCCCAGGTTGATGTCACCTTTCACCGTGTCATCAGCCACAATAGTGTCCGTCTTTCTCCTCTCCAGGTAACGCAGGAACACAGGCCGGTTCCTCCTCTTTATCACTTTCTCCTTCTCTTTTTCCTTGTCCTTCTCACTCCCGCTGGCCTCACTGGGATCCATGGTGAGGCTGTCAGCTTCCTTGGTGCTTCCAGACCAGTCAAGGTGAAAAGGGGAAGAGAGAGGGACAGGAAGAGGGAGAGAGAGCCTGGGAAGTGCAACAGGTGTAATGTCCACTGTGCACTAACTACTAACTCTGCACAGGTAATCTAGCTCCTCCCCATGTCTACCTGTCATGAGAGCTATGTGGCCACACCTCTCCACTGTGCTGTGCTATATGCTTCCTCCCTTTAGATCTAGGGAGGAAGAGAAAGTGCTGCGATGCACTCGGAGATTTGAGGACAGAGGAAAGACCACCAGCTTGCTCTCACTAAAACAAAATGTCTTGAAAGTAACATTTTTGTGAGGCCTCACAGAGACGCTAACAATGTGAAAAGGCAGAAAAGGAAGTATTTATGTAAATGATGCTGTAAATCACACTCAGTAATATTACACAGTGATATAGAGGTGAATTTCCAAATCAAATAGGTTGAACATTTTACAATGTGCTCTTTAACTAAAGGAAAAAGCAAATCTATCCATGCACAGGTCAGGCTCTAAGAAATAATAATAAATAATAAACTTTATTTATAAAGCACTTTTGAAAACGAAGTACAAAGTACTTAAGGTTAAAAAAGGATAAAATAAACATACATACATGATACAAGCTACATTTACACTTCAAATGATGAATGTCTGATCTTTTAAAAACTTCTTTATATTATTACACATAATGCATTTTCACAATGTATAACTTTTTGTTTCCTTAAGCAAAAACATATTCTATTTACAACTTATAAATTGATGCTCATTAAAATGTCAAACCTGGTTAGACAGGTCATTTATCAATAAACATGCTGCCACAATGATTTCTGGCCATAGCAACCAGATACTGCGTTCCTTGCCAGAACAATGAATCGATGTATTTCCTCCCATTGAACCACTGGTTGGCCTAATGAGGGCTCCCATTATGTTTTCAGACCATTGTGCAGCATGCTCATAGCACACCTGTTTAACTTCTATTAGACTAGACGCACACATCTTTCTCACCACTATATGTCAGCTGGTCACTAACATAAGACTATATATTTTTAGCATCTCACATTGCATCATTATCATCATCATTACGTGTGTATTTAAGAAAAACTTAAGAGTTAAGTTATTAAATATTAATGCATTGTCTTCTCTGTAAAAATAACATCATGTCAGCAGTGTTACATAACCAAGTGAACTTTGTTAAGTAAACCAATCAAATACAAACTTGCAATGAGTAAACAATGTTATCTCCTGTGCATTGACAGCGTTTGTTTATATGACATCATGTCACTCTGGGTGTGGCTTTGCTTGACTTCCTCAACAAGAAGTTTAGGCTACTCTTTCAAATGAATTTAAAATGATAGGCAGTGAAATATAGTCATTAAGCAAATACTGGTTGCAGGATAAAATTTTGCTTCACATTAGGACTCCAATTAATATAAATGATTAATCAATTTAATTAATAATGTATCAGAAAAATAGTTTTTCTTTCAAGTCATTGTTTGGTCTTTACTATGTATGTCAGAAAATAGTAAAAATATCCATTAAATGTTCCAAACTTCCAAACAAATCCTCACATAAGAAGCTGAAACCAGAGAATAATTCATATTTTTGCTTAATAATTGAATTAATGAAGTATCAGAATAGTTGCCAAATAAATTTCTGTTGATCAAATATTCACAAACTTTACAGAGGATTTTTCATGATGCACAATTAAATATGCTAGTCAAACAGAAATAATATTGTCATTATTATACACTTAGAAAACACATGTCACTTGTCTGAAACTGTCTTTTACAGCCACAGATTTTTACCACTTGCTGCTTGGGGACCATCACTGGAAGAGTCATGGCTGAGTGCTTGGCTCATGGGCACTCTGAGAAATTGAAGAAAAGGAGCCAGATTTCCTAAATCAGTACAGCCGTTAAAATGATCATAATGATGATGATGATTAATAAAAACAAATATTATAGCCCTCCGTGAACCTTCCATAATCCCACATAATACCACTGCAAGAGCCCACTTCACTCCCCATCATTGTGTTAAGTCATAGTACTTTGACCTTAATCATTAATGTCAAATTTACAGATTTATAGTATGAAATCGCACATATGATTTTGTGCTCTGCAGAATCAAATCCTGTTGGCTACAGTATCAAAGGCAAGCATGCACTTTAAGACTGTAATAATCCATCTTTTTATGGCTGCCGATACAGGCCTCTGTAATTTGTTTGAACAGAGACCAGCCTGTACAACAATAAACGGGACACATCAAGATGGCAGGATTTGGTGTTTGTTTAGTGCACAATGAATAGGCTACATATGGACTTTGATCTCATAATGTATTGTGGAGATAACCACCAAGAAATCCATTAACTTCAGGTTATAAAAACAAATGCGGAGATGGCACTAAAGCAAGAGCTGCATGGACCCTTAATGGTTGTTTTTAAAATGGAGGCCAAGTTGCCCAGAATGGAGGAGATCATTATTATGACAAAAAGTGGAAAAGAAAAGAAAAGAAAAGGAGTGTTCCACATTAAATGTTTCTCCATGTCAGCTATGCTCTACCAATTGAAAATAGGGCAGAAATATATTTGTTGGACAAAGATATTAGTTTGCCAAGGAATTAATTAGGTGATCTAAATGTACTGTACTTGTGTGTTTGTGGTGCATGATTTGGGGGAACACATTGTCTAGGTGGCAGTTAATAAAGCTCCATGAACAACAAGCATGCAATAGAGGATTTGTGAAGTTAACATGAAAAAGAGAACTGGTTTCCAGTTGCAACGAATTAATTATTAAAGTAAAAGTGTGATAGTAAATTAGCAACTGTGTAACCTATATATGTGTAGTGGCATACCAAATCTGTTTCTACAATATTCACATCACGGATAAAAATATTGATTCCCATCATCTTTCTTGTAGGTCTACCGCACCAAGAATCATACCAAAGATCCAACATGAAAAAAGACACCAAAATCTAATGGACAAATCGCAGCAAAATCAAAATTTACATTGCACATTCACCATCATCCAAAATTTCACCCTCTCCATTTAGGATACCCCAGGAGCTTACTTATAGCACTAAAGACAAAAATGTAAATTCTGCACGCAAGATACTGGCATATTGCCATGCATGTAATATTCAAAGCACCTTCATGCTCCCATTGTGAAAACCCCATTTTCATTTGTTTTTTGAACAATGTCCTTTCCTCTTGCAGCATTATCAGATTGCACATTTAAACTAGGATAAAAATACCAGGTAGATTGCTACCAAAATCATATGCCTTTTTCTCAGGGGATTCATTTAGCCCTTACTTTGTTTGTTTTTCAGTCGACCCTTAAATATAATTTTATTGTTTATAGCTTTTCTCTATCATTCAATCAAAACACGTGTTTCGTCATATTTGTCCGTCTTATGGTCTTTTTTTTAATGATTTAGAGAAAACGTCAGAGTCGATGCCTAGACCGCTGTCGCAAATGTGAATGCTTTTATTTTGAAAAATATTGACCGGACGCACTGGCTTCACTCTGGCGGCCTTCACACTTGTAGATGTGGGGAAACGGGAAGTAGGAACCGAGCGGAGAAGAAGAAATGTCTATTATGAGACCGCTGCTGCTGCTGCGCTGTTCGCTCGGCCGCTTGGCGACAGTTTTCGGCTCATTTTACGCCTATCAAAACAAACTCGTCACACAAGCAGCAGCGGTGCCTCATCTGTATTATCAGAGAAAAACGATGCACTATCAAACGGAGGAGAGAGGACACCCCAATTCTCCTGACTACCGGATTTATTTTAGTAAGTTAAGCATCGCCACAATGGGAGAAACCATATGTGTCCCCTTTCCGTTTCAGGGGACACTTATGGTTTAGTTACTACTGCTTTGTAAGAGGGTCCTCACACCGTGACAGGTAACCACAGTTCGACCTCCAGGTAAACGTTTGACCTTAGAGTTGCAAGCGCAACATGTAAAATGGCATGTAGCACTCAAAGCGCTTAGCTAAAGAGTAAAATCCCCGCCAACGTTAGCATCCAGTTTCCAGTATGACGTAATAGATGATGAGCAGAAAAGTAAAGAAGATGTTTCACTTTAAATCCTCACGTGCTTGTACTTCCTGTTTAGTGGTCACGTGGTCGATAGCTAAAAAAAAAACACTGAAAGAGAAAAACAGTTATTTCTCCCTCAACAGTAGTAAAATTCAGCCTCACAGTTGAGATGAAGTTAAGCATATAAAAATTGTGGCACCGATTACTTTTATGTTTCGTAAATGAACTACTTGAAAGGTCTACATGTCATTCACTCTTCCTTAGTCTTACTCAACTAATGGTGACAATGATTGTAGAATATCTAAACAATATTAACCTAATAAAATATCACATTCTGTTTATTATGGGTATTGTGATTGTATTTTGGTTTTGACTGCGGGTGTTTTCATATAGCTTTTAGCAAAACAACATTAATACTATTAGTATTAAAGATATTCAGTTTAACAAATAATGCAAATAAAAAGTTTATTTATAATTTAACAAGGCCCTAAATTGAGAATACAGGTTTTAACTGACAGTGCAAAACTATATAACTAAATTAAACCCATCATGAAATTGAATGTTAGACAAAAAAATCTTCACTCAAGCACTTACCACGTTTTTCCGGAGCAATTGAAAATCACATTGAAAGTGATTGAAAGCGACTCTGAGTTAATTTCTTTTTTTTTTGTGCATCAAATTATTGTTTCCAGGGTCTAATATGAACTATCACACATGTATAAAATGTTGCACTATGACATAAACAACTACACTTATGAAAGGATAGGTTTAGAATAACATCTGTATCCTAAAGTCAGAAAAGAAAATGCTATATTAGTATTAATATGTGTGTACTCCTAATACATAGTACTAAAAAATGCACGGAATACAAGATTTTTTGTGGGGAAATATTTTCACAGCTGTTAAGATTGGCAGCCAAAATACGTTTGTTATCATTTGCTATGAACACATTTGCCTAACTTGACCATGTTCTCCCAAATCCTTCTGAAGACAGACAAACCCAAGACATCAGAAACTATACTGACCAGAGATAAAACTATTTCTCTCAATATAATAATTTTATGTCTTGTGTAATTTCATTGTGCCATATGTTTATGTGTATCGATGTTTTTTAACTGTTTTATTTGTCATAGAAACCTTTGAAGGAAAATATGTTTCACCGTTCCATGACATTCCCCTTATTGCAGAAACAGAACAGGTAACTCTTTGATAGTAGAAGTTTTATTGGGCTAGAACAGAGACGGGGAATTTCGGCATTGAAAATAAAATTTGGCATTGAAAACAAAACCTGAACTGAAAAAGAAAACATTGGCATTAAAACATTTGAAAAAGTTTTATTGGCACTGCAAAAAAAGTTCCACTGAAAAATAAAACACAGACACTAAAAATTATTTTTCAATGACAGGTTTTTCTACGCTGTTTGTATTTTTTCAGTTTCACCGGTTTAGAGTTTCAACCATTGACTGTATATAAAACAAGGGCGAAGCTTCTGGAAAAGGAAAGCACAACATCTTATATTTATGTTTTGTCTAAAGGTGAACTGAACTGTCACAAGTCGAGAGGTACTTGAATCTCCAGTACAACATAATTGTAATAAAAAATGATTAATTACAGTAGAAATGGTAAACATTAGGTACCACAATATTAAAATAATTAATTTATGGGTTACAGTGCTTAGTGCAGCAGTCTGTACACTTAGGGGCTAATGTCCAGAGCATGGGTAAATCAATAAAAGCTGCCTTTTTAATTAAAGTAAACATAGTACAACAGTCTAAGTTGGCTGCAGGTGGAGGTGGTGTAGGAACTGGATGAAGAAGTAAAGAAGCTCTTCCACTTCAGACCAACCCTGCCAAACCAATGGATGTAGATACCATCAGCACCACAGTTGTTCCCCATGATCTTTGAAGCTCTCTGGGCCCCACGCTAGACATAGTTGTCCCCAATGATCCAGAACTTGGCTGGATGAAAAACACATTGTAATAGTGAGAAATGTATCAGATTGTAGACTATAAAAAGACCAAAGAAACAGCACTCTGATTAGATGAACGACACATACAGTTATCTGAAAAATATTGTTCCCTGGTTTAGTTGTAAGTTAATAAACACTGTTTACAGTTTTACAGTTTCACATTAGTTATCAACTTCTAAGATGATGCTGATCTCTCGCCAGCTGGTTTCACAAGCATATTTATCACTGCAGCGGCAATGACACATCATATAGATGTGGGTAATTGCGATCATGATCACACAACTTGTCTTCAAATCTTCGCCATTTTTTGACATGTCAACTAACCTTTTCACGTACTGGCCCTACACTGCCCCTACCGTTCATGTGCATATTGCATCTTGCGGACGCATAGCGTTAATTTCTGAGGACGTGCACAACCGACGCAGGAAATGTAGTTAAAAGCAAGTAAATCTGTACCAGAGGTCATCCTCCGACACAGCTCTAACATGCGTTCACACCTAGCGTACAGATTTCACCTAAAACTCCCAAACTGCAATTATGTTGAGTCTGTTTCTCTCTGCTGTTTTTGTTTGTGACTCTGTGCTGGCGTGGCCGGAGGTATTATGTTTGTGGGTTGTCTGTCCGTTCATCCCATTCTTATGAACGCAATATCTCAGGAACATCTTGACGGAAATTCTTCAAATTTTGTACAAACATTCACTTGGACTCGAGGATGAACTGATTTGATTTTGGTGGTCGGGTCAAAGGTCAAAGTCACTGTGACCTCACATCATTCCCATGCTTGTGAATGTGATATCTCAGGAATGCTTTGAGGGAATTTCTTCAAATTTGGCACAAATGTCGACTGAGACCCGAGGATGAACTGATTCCATTTATGTGGTCAAAGGTCAACTTCACTGTGACATCATAATATTCTGCAAAAACACTTTTCTGGCCATTATTCAATACCATTATTTAGAAACAGAAGGGGAGATTAGATTATATAGATCTTCTGTGCTGCCGGGTTGTAGATGTATGTGAGGCATTCATGTTTTCGAATTTGGAGCTTCTTGGTAGCAACATCCATATTTGAAGCATTGAAGTCCACCACAAGCTCATTGGTTTTGCTGATATTGAGCTTTAGGTGATTGTTTCTGTGACAAAGCTCACTACATATATTACACGAGTCTGGAGAGACATGGATGGAAATTGCAGCTTGATTGAGGCATACAACCGCAAGACGGTAATTCTAGTTTCACATAGAAACGGGCTGGATTAAAGTTAACTTTTAAATGACGTTATGCTGGTCTGGCAGAGGTCTGTTGGAACAAGCTCTTACGTACATTAGCTAATATCAGCAATCATAGCTGGCAGAGAGAAACAGACTTCACATACTTTGGATTGGTAGCTTCAGGTGACAAAATGAAATTAAACAAAATAATTTTTAATGTCTGTGTATTATTTTTCAGTGGAATGTTTTTCAGTGCCAAATATTTGTTTTGGTGCCAGTACACCTTTTTTAATTGCAAATATTTAAATGCCGCTATTTCTAGCCCCTCTTTTAGTTTCTGTTTGATAAATACTGCACAAAGATTATGACTGCATTTAGCTATTAAAATGTATTAGCATAGCATTCAAACCAGGAATTAACTGATTTTTTAAAAAATTGCTTTTAACAGGACAATGATCTGCCAGCTAAAAAACCCAAAAAGAATGAGAGTGAGGTACTGTCAAATTCAATAATTTTAAATACAATAATTGTCAGTTTTACCCCCTGAAAATGTTCACCTCAGCATATACTGTATATGGTTTTCTTTTGTATTTTCAGATGCTCTTTAACATGGTTGTGGAGGTACCTCGATGGTCAAATGCTAAAATGGAGGTAAGAAGGCTATAGATGCCATACCTCACATTAAAAAGAAAATCTGATTATTACCCTTTACAAAGGCTAGGATTGAAATGTCTGAGTGCATAAGAACACTGCAAGTATGCATCAGGTATGTCAAATTTCATTCAACGATAAATTCAATTATAAATAATTTAGCAAAGCATGTGTGTAACTTACCAAGAATTTAAGTGCTTGACTAAAAAGTTTTTAATTACTAATCTTTTTCTGAGTTAGCATAGCAGTAACCTAAAGCTATAGTTATTTCAATAGCTAGCATAGCAGTAGCCAGAATCTGAGGCGTTAAGTGTTGGTGACACAAATGAAATAATGTATACTTTAACAGTTGCACAACACACACCCAAACATGAATGCACACTTCTGCATACACCTTCATTAGTGCTTCATTTTCCAGATTGCAACAAAGGAACCACTGAACCCGATCAAACAAGATGTAAAGAAAGGAAAGCTCCGGTATGTTGTCAACATATTTCCCCATAAAGGTTACATGTGGAATTATGGGGCACTCCCACAGGTGAGGAAAATGCACAGCATAAGGGGCTTGGGTTAGAACTTAAGCTATTGAGATTATTTGTGAATTTATTTTTGTGCACGCCCATCATTCTCATGCTATATTGATTTTGATCAATTTTAGTTAGTGATTGACAAAATACTGACAAATACTGCAATTTAAACACTTGATGATGAATATAGTTGTAATAGAGAAGCATAATTTAGTCCAGTGTCTTTATGCCCACGGGTGCATTCATTTTTATATTAATTTGTTTTGTGAAGTTGTTAGTTGAATTGTTTGCAAGAAATGTTTTGATTTCTTACATGTTTTTGAATTGTTATTTGCAAAAGACATGGGAGGATCCAAACCATACAGACAAAGAGACGAAGTGTTGTGGTGATAATGATCCCATTGATGTTTGTGAGATTGGTAGCCAGGTAAGACTGTAAAAAATAAATGTAAATAATATTATTATAAAATGTTTTCTTCTCACATTATATACACTTTACAAAGATAACTTCATTTTGTGGTTTATTGATTTGACTGTTTATTTGTAATCTGTTGGTCTGTTCTTCAGGTGTGCTTTCCAGGTCAGGTGATCGAAGTGAAAGTGCTTGGCATCTTGGCCATGATCGATGAGGGAGAAATGGACTGGAAGATTATTGCTATTAATGCTGAGGACCCAGATGCCAAAAAACTGAATAGTGGGTGTTTCTTCAAATCAACAGTCATTTCCTAGAAACTGCCTTACACTTATCCATTCTCCACCCTGAGGAGATTTAGGGCTGGAAACATGGCATGATCATTAATCATTTAATTAGGATTTAATTAGGAATCAGGAATGTAATGGCTTAAGATGCCAGTGTCAATGGAAGTAATGCAGAGCCTTTAAAGATCAGATCTGCATTTGACCACAAACCATAAATATGGTTATTAATGTACTTGCACTGCCCAGTTCAGTTTCAAGTTATTGAATTTGGAAGAAAATATTTGCAGAAATCCTTGAGAAGTTTTCTTAGCAGCTTAGACAGTAATTTCAGACTGGCTGTCTATAATTTTAACTCTAACCTAGAACATACCCAATGGAGTTTCTTGTCAATTTTGATGAAGATTGATGATTATTTGATGAAGATTCTCATCCAGGTCATGGTATATCTAAGTATATCATGGTATATCATAAGTGCTGAAAGAAGGCAACTGGACTTGCCTTCTTTCAGCACTTCTGATATTGTCAACATGGTTTTTTTTAATTAAATGTTTCGTTACAAAATATTGGTTGTATCCTTAAGTTACTGTATATGCTTTTTTTTTTAAACCATATACATAATATTGTATGTGTATACACCATATACACATACAATATTGGCAAAACCTGTTTCTCAGTATTTTTAAGCCTGCACTTTTACATCAGCTGCAACTTTCTCCTAATGTTGTTTTTATGGGGAATTACTACCTTATATGATGCATTAGAGATTTATTGTTTTTATACAAGAATGGTAATTTTTAACATATTCAAATGTTTCCATTAACATATAAACCTAATACCAAGCATAAATAGAAAATTCATACCTAGTTCATACCAAGACAAATAAGGTGCAAAAATGTCCTCTGTTCTTATTCTGTAGAATGTTCTTATGTGTTCCTCAGGTATAGAGGATGTCCGCAAGATGCGGCCCGGTCATTTAGAGGCCACTGTGGACTGGTTTAGGAAATATAAGTTGCCTGATGGAAAGCCTGAGAACCAATTTGGATTCAATGGACAATTCAAAGACAAGGTACTGATACCTTTCTAACACCAAATACAGTAGATGGATAAGACAACATTTTTTGTACAAGTAGTTGTAGTCCATTACGGTTTTAGCTGCTAAAACTGAATGGGCTCAAATTAAATTGCTCCTTGAGAAATGTATTTTTCTCTTATGTTCTTTGTCCTTTATATAGGACTTTGCAGTTGAAATTATAAAGTCCACCCATGAGCACTGGAGGGCACTAGTGCAGAAGCAGACGGATAGTGGAGGAATCGCATGGTAAGTTGGTAGAGGTGAAACACCTGCAGTGTGCATGTGTGTGATGTAAATGTAGTGAACACTACTACTTTTTTCTTTTTTATTCAGCAAAAATATCTCTTGCTGCGAAAGCCCTTTCAAATGCACTGCAGAGGAGACCAGAGATGTGGTCCACTTGGTAAGAGCTTCCATATGCAGTTGTTTTTACAATTATGATAGCAAACACAAAAATAGTATATAAAACTGTATTAGGGTTAGGTTTTACTTACTGTACTTTTACTAATTGTACTTGTATAACATTTGACATCCCAGGCCCCTGCGTTTGGCAGCGCACATCCTGTGTCTCCAGAGGGTAAGTAAATAATGACTCACCTGTGCTAAAATTGGTTTAATTGATGTGTTATATGTTTCAAAACTTATATTTACATGTAATTCTATATCTTCTCTTGCACAGTGGATAAATGGCATTTTGTCTGAAGCCTTAAGACAGTATGGAAACCAATATACTATCTTAACATCATATGAAGCAGCTGCATATTTTGCATGCAGCTGAATTTATTTTTTGGTAAGGACTCATCTGTATAAAGTGCCATCTATGTTCACAATCTAACTTGTTTGCATGTTGTCTAATAGCCAGTGCATTGAAAGTATGAGCCAGTGATACTGTACTTTGTAATATTGAATAAAGAACCAGAAGCAAGATGTGTTTTGTGTTTAGCCTTGTATGTGACGTCATGCTAATATGTTCTAATTTGCATTTTAGACTTATCAGGATGTGCTTATAACTACAAACACAACACAATTTGTATGTAACAAATAAAAAAAATGTCCCTCTGCTTGAGTAAATTTAAAAAATGTGGCACGAACATGACATGATCTCTTCCTGTTCATCCATAATTACACATTTTATACAAACTTTAACATTTGGACAATAATGCACAAAATTTAGATATTAGTATTAACTTGGAGTAACAAATCGAATTCCTTTAAATAAATATAAATTTTATTTAAAAAACACCCACATCTCAGCAAGATCAGGAATGATATAATAAACAGCTTTCAGATAAACTGCATTCAGTACATTACAATACTTACAGTATTAATACCCATCCTTAATTCCATTTTTTGTAGCATACCAAACTGAAGGAGAACAAGAGAAGCCTTAAAAAAAAAATGACAGGCAAAAAGTTGCACTTTTTTTGTATACCTTTAGTGTCTAACTGCAAAAAGACCAAGTGTGTATCAACTGCTAGCTTAACCTTTGAGCTGAGCACATATAGTGTACTAGTCAAACCCAGAAAGTCATTCAAGTAATGTTGACTCACTCAGAAACACTCTGTAGCATCTTCAAGTATGGCTATGCTTTTAACCCGCTATATCTGAAACACCTTGGCTTTTTTAACCACAACTTGCTACTGTAGCTGGGTCCTGTACAACGAAATTCAATTTTTATGTAGATTTATTTTATAAAACTGGAACAGTTAAAAAAAAAAACAAGGACCTCTAATATCTGAACAGACAGGATACTATAACTGTAAACATTGCTGTGACAGTGAGCATGAATTTACAAAGACTTTCTGGATAATCTAACCAAGATCATTCTTTTAACCTGAAAGGGCCAAAAGTATATTTTTAGATATGATTAGGATTGCTGATAGAGGAGCTGTGGGTCAATTTTACAGAATAAGAAGAACCTACATCAATATTAAAGAATGAGTTGTTTTCCTGCAATGCAGGTTCTTGGTATGTACAATGTGACATAATTTATAATTTTTTTAAAAACACATTTACAATCTGTTTAAATAAAACATTTTGTAATTCTTTATTACAAATTTTTTCCTGAAAAAGAAATGAAGTGCTTTCAGAAAATGAATATGTTGAATAGTGGGGGAAGTTGTTACTACTACATGACAGTAATTCCATTATATATCGCATTAATTAAATCAAATAGACAGGGAAGAGAAATCATTATACAATTGCTTAGTGGTTATAAATAATTGTAACTATACACTGGTACAAAGATGTGTAACTATGTTAATCACTGCCCTGGTCTTGCCTCATAGTAAAAGCAAATACATTGCTTTTTATTTAGTCAATATCATAATTTCCCTTTAGTCAAATCAGTGCATATATGTTCAAATTACTTTTAAAAGGTTACCACCATCCCATTAGCTAAAATATAAGTTTAAAAAAAATGCAGGAAAGCATCTTTTTTCTTGCAAAATATTTTTTGTCTGCATTAAGTATAGAATTTGATTCAGGATGCAATGGCAAGTACCTGAAATAGAAAAAGACAAGATGAATACAGGCCATGAAGATGTACATGAAATTGACATTGAAAATATCCCTGATTTTACAGTAACATCAAAGATTCAAGTTCAAGTAATACTTTCTACCAGATTGATAAGAAAGTAAGAAATGAACTTGTATGCCTTTTGGTGGCCTGGAGTTTAACTGTTATCAACATTTGAAAGTAATATACAAAAGAAAGAAAGAAAATATGTTAATCCTATTGCCAAACTAGGTTTTGAGGTATATGACAGGTATGTACTGTACATTATTTAAAAGCCTTGTCACTGCTTAAGAGCTTAAGAGTCTCACATTATATGTTTCTAGGTTGAATAGCACCTCAAGACATGAAATCAGTTGAAACCCAAAGTAAAACAATGAAATAGGCTTTCAGCATTCTTTACAACACAGAATCTATAACAGTAATTCCAAAAAGGGAAATTAACTTACTATACAAATCTCACCAGTTTATCTTACAGTTACAGATTGCAATAATTAAAGACCCCACAGCAAGCCAGCTGTCCTCTGAAACTGACGCTGAGCTTACCCTGTTTCATATTCCTCAGTGTATAAAAAGCACATTTACTAAGCACCACAGACATAAAACTACATGTAATATTCACAGTCCAGGTTTGTTCAATGAACCTACGTGAGGAACATTAAAAAACATTTGCTGACAAAAACATAAACCTGGAAAACAATAAAATAACACAAATGTTGATTTTTTTTTGCTTCAAAATGTTAAAATACACCATTAGAATGGCTCAATTTACTGTATAAATGACATAAGTGAAAGAGCACCAACACTATTAAAAATCTTTTTGCATGAACTCGAAGCAGTTAATTGCTCATAGAACTGTCTGTTGTTAGCAATTTGATTTTAGTGATGCTTAGAAATTAGAAACACTCAATATAGCAACACTGTAAAACCAGATTTATGAATTAAATGTATTACAGAAACATTTAACTTAAACATTTAACTCTCATTATCAAAAAGTGCTGTAAGACACACTGACTTGCCAAAAACCATTATGATGCTGATGATTTGACAGTGGGATGAATTTTTCAGTGTTCTGTTGACATAAGTCATTGAGTGTGTTCTGGTTATAGTGTGAAGGCATTTGAATTAAAATAAAAGGTTACTAGCACACACTTTAGCACCGTGAATGTAGCCATTTTCAAAGTCAGTGTTTTATGCCAAGATGACATTTCCAAACTGTTGCAAGAAAAATACAGCCACCGAAAATGAAACTTTGTTTACATTAAAAATAGGTCCTTGTGTATCAGACTGAAAGCACCACAGATTTTGACAGTGTGTATCTTGTAAAAGTTGCCAAACAAAAATAAATACATCCTCAGTTGGGTCAACTAGTAAAGCTTGATTGTTAAAGAGGTGAAAGACCTGATGTGAAAGGTGATTTATATCTCATCTGATTACAGGTTCCTTTGTAATCTGTTGATAACCTGACAGATAGGAAGGAGTGTACAGTATAGATGAGGCCAGTGGTGCTGATGGTCTTTTGTCATAAATAAAGCACCCTCAATTGTATTCTGCATAAATGTTTTCTACACAAACTGACTGTAAGGCCCTGTGACCTTGGTGAAGGCATATGGAGATGTACTGACATAGGTGTTCGTTGTGCACGACAAGGACCCCTCCATTAGTGCCTTGATAAAACGCTTGTAAGGAGGCTCCCCGGTGGTTTCAGAAGACTCCGGATGCTCGCGCTTCACCCCCTTCTTGCTGCCCTTACTTGGAGTCCCCTCACCGCCATTTCTCTCTGCGTCTTCCTCCTTCTCTCGAGCCTTTTCTGCCATTTTAGCTTCCCACAGTGCCAAACCATGCTTGGCCTCATTCATATTTTTGTGCTGGTAGAAGACCAAGGAGATGCGTGTTGGGTGGTTACGGTCTGGGTTCTTAATAGGTGTTGTGGCATGAAGCTCCCGTTTTGCACACTCAATGAGGACTGAGCCATGGCTTGGTGCCACTGCCACACCACCAATGTCAGGATCCAAGAAGTTGTGTTCATTGTCTGACCACATCTCTGGCTTTTGTGGGGTTGTGGGTGTCTGTGGTGTTCCAGGCTCCTGCTTAATACCAGAGCCCATGAGACTCCCATTAGGCAGATCTAACCTTGACTGTGTTTCAGGGTTTAAACACCCACCACTTAACTGAGCAGAAAGCATCTGCTGATGAGGAATACCCATCTCTGTCTTGATTTGCATATGGAAAGGATCTTGGCCTGGGGGAAAGATTTGAGGGCTCCGAGATAGGTATGAATTTGGGTATCCTCCAAACTGATTGCCTTTGCTCACAGCAGCTGTATAGTCTAGACCTTCATGCGCTGAGGGTGCTCTTGAGAGGGGGTCCATGAATTGGGGATCTGAGGCTCCATTAGGACCATAAGGGGCATAAGGTCTCATGGGCGGAACTGGCCTCATGCTGCAGGTATTGTAACCATTGACCTGTAAACCTGGCTCACAATACCTTGGCGGATAATTGACCCCATAACGTTGATGTATACCATACTGCTGTTCTGAATAAAGCGCTGGCCGCTGTTGTCGATAGATGTCCAGTTGCTTTGGGTTTGAAGCATAGTATGGATGGTAATGGTCAAGGGGCATTCCTCCATTACATTGATAACCTGGGTATGGACGATTTGATCCATTAATGTAAGAGTTTGGTACACGGAGCGGGGAGGGGAAATGGCTAGTTGGTGTGGGTGGTTGAGGGGGATACATGCTGCCTGGCTTGGAAGTGCTTGGAAAAGACCTATGGTGTTCGGGGAACCTGGGGTAGCTGGCAACATTTGTTGAGCCAGGATAAGAAGAAAGAATGTTCTCGTGCTGTTGTTGCTGTAGTTGCTGATGATGAGCCCCAAGGGGGTGTGTTTGCTGACCTGACTGAAGGGTTGCTCCCACAGCACCTTGCATAAGTCCTACAAAACAAAATCCCCAAAAGATAAAGGAAGCAGCAGCGAAGAAATTACACAATTCTCCAATATTATGTCACTTTTTGTGAATTCGTTGCTCTTTTGTTTTTCATTTATTCATTTGCATGTTGGCAACATGTCCCTAGAAAGAAATATAATATTTAAGATACAGTTTATGAAATGTGTCAGAATAAATGTAACCTACCTGCCATCAGAGTGCTTTGAGCTGTATTCTCACAAAGGCCAGCTTTTGACTTGGCCAGGAGGGCCTTCTCGGCCTTATCAGAGCTGTCTAGCATGGCATTCTTGTTGGCAGCTGCCTTCTTAGCATCCAGCTTTTTTTGCCGGCAAGACTTGGCGGGTTCTGCAAGCATGCGCACCTGGCGCCGGAAGGTACTGAGGACTTGGATGGCGCCTGACTTGATCTTCTCCTGCTGACCCTCCTCACTGCCAAATTCATCAGTGCTGGAAGCCTTATAAAGAGGCAGTACATGGAGCTGCTCATCCTCTGGTATCTTTCCAATCTCCCGGTTATCCTCCCTTGTTAATGTACACACCTGAAACAACAGGGTGAATTAAATACTCTTTCCCAAGAATGTCACCAAAGTTAAACAACAAGTCTACTTTTGTTATTCTCATATCTGCCATGTTTTAAATTAAGGCATTGCTCAATATGCAGTTTGAGTCTTGTGTATTTATTCCTCAAACAAACAAAAAAAAGTTTATCAAATTTTCAAATTCTGCTTACCACAGTGCTGCCACCCTGCATGTTGTGAAGGTCTCTATGAGCATGGGCACAGAAGTCCAGACAAGCAGTGACCCCAGAGAAGGGACGGCCCTCCTTGAGTCCCAGACGACAATCTGGTGCCCTGTGTTCATGTTCCACCTGTGTCAAGGAAGAACAGGTGAATTCAATAAGATAATAAGAACGTCACTAGACAACATAGCTGGGAAATCTTTACATAACTATTTTATAATGTAGATACTCTCAGAAATACCCATGTGCACTGTAAGGTTTGACCTATCATTGATAATGAATAGTTGTGTGCAAGTTGCATCAGTCAAGTTATTAATATATACAGTACCTGTAGCTTAAAACCATGCTAAGATTTAATTTGAAAGTAAATTAGAACTTTGATTAAAAAAAAAGATATATTCATCATTTATTTAAATGATAAGTCACTAAGATGTAGATGCGAAACATCTGATGTGTAACATGTGTAATAGGCAAGCGGTATATACAATGTCCAGATATACTCACTTGGTTTCCATATGCTTCAGGTGCCAATGTTTTATACAAGGGGCCCAATAAGGTTGCTAGACTTTGAAAGTTGTGCTCTATTTTCTCTTCCTAAAAGACAGATATTGCCAGTGTTATGTTACCTTAATTAGTGTATTAAATACCGGTAACCATGGCGCACACTTAGATTATTACATTTTATCTACATGTAATACCTCTTTCACATCATCTCCTAGTAGCTTGAATTTTCTTGGAATTTTGCTCCGGGCAAACTTGCAGCCATTGTAGTACATACTCCAGGAGCAGCCAAAGGAGAAAGATGCTCCACAGGAGTCAGGATCTAGCCCCTGGCATGCACAGGTCCTCCTGAAGGGTGAGGAAAAATGAATTTCTTTTGGTGTTGCCCAGGTTAATTGCTGATGACTGAGGATCAAATTAGGTACCCTTTTGACAACAAAGAAAAAAGTAGTGTAGCAATCTGTAGTGTTGTCACTTACTCCTCATTGAGAGCACAGCGTCTCTGGGTGAGGGCTCCATGCTTTCTTAGAGTTTCACTTAGCTCAAGGTAGAGGCGGTCAGCCAGGCTGGGTAGGATGCCCTCCCATACCAGGATTACCACAATGATGCAGGCTGTGTCACATTTATGACCAGTACGTTCCCGCACCAACACCAGTATCTTTTCTTCTACGCTGGATCGACGAATAACCTGAAACATGGTATAGGAATTTGTTTACATATAGACATTTAAGACAAAAGCAAGGACAACTGATTTACTTACTTCTTAAATTAAATATACAAAATGATTCTTACCCATTTTGCTATAGGGCACCCCTGTGTACTTTTCCCTTCCTTGCCAGTGTATATAACTTTCTCAATCCTAATGGCATGACCAGTTAGACCAGACCTTAAAAGCAGAATAGAGGCATTTAAGTAAACAAATTTAAAATGGTACACAGTGGCTATGTAAAACAGTCCATGTTTACAAGAATTTTTCAAGAAGTCAAATTTGTGTTTAACCTTTTCTCCATCATCTCCCGTATACTGGCAACACTAGGCGCTGACCCCAAATGAGTATAGTATGGGCCTTCATCCTTCTCACTGATTTGTTCTAAATATCACAAAGGATTATACATTAATATTTACACACAAATTAATCAATCATATTTCAGGCCCAACATCTTGAGACTCACCAACACAGTGGCAGGATGCAATGTCATATTGTGTCTTCATGGGGGTATCCAATAGATTCTTTATAGGAGTATCCAATAGCTTCATAGGAGAGTCCATAAAGCTTTGTAGGAGGTGTTCCTTCTTAGGGGTTGAATCAGGTGTTTTTTTTAAAGCTACATTGGCTGTGGCAGCTGCCAATGATTCCATTCCACTTAGGTCCGTGTTGGTTGACAGGATTGTGACAGGCCCAGAAGATTCCACCTTGACTTTATTTGATGAATTAATGACCATGGATTTCTTCTCAAACACAGGTGAAAGCTGGTACTGCCTCAAGCTTTGTTCCATAGAGGCCAAGATGCTTCCCTGCCTCTGGCTTTGTTCACACAGGGATTGTTGATTCTCCTGCTTGACTTGAATTCCACCTATGCCTGGCTCTTGCATCTGTAAATGCTGCTTCTGCTGTTGTGAACCAGGCAACTCAAATCTGGGTCCATTTTCCATTTTCATAGCCCCCAGGCCATGTTTGGGGTCACTAATGCTCTGAGGGTGATGAGGAGGGCCTTGGCGCTCCTGCTTTTGTAACAGGTGCATACGCAGTGCTGCATGCCTCTGAAAGTCTCCATGAGTGCCTATAGGTCTCAGAGGTAGTTGAGGTCCCCTTTGGAACTGAGTGCATGATATCTTCAGTTGCTGTTCAGCTTTAGGATACATCTGTGTTGATACTTGTTGGATTAACATGCCTTGTGGTAAGTGAGGTTGTGACTGTGTAGACGTCTGGGAGATGTCCACATTGTTGGGCTGGTGGCAGTGGTTGTTAGGCCGCTGTGGTTGAAATTGCTTGAGGTTACTGGTGCCTGAGTTAGGTGGAAACTGCCTTTGATGTTGTTGTGGTTGTTGCATCTCTGTTGAGTTATTATAACTGATGTGTTGGTTGTTGGACTGAGCAGAATTGTTTCTAAGAGGCTGGTTGGGTTGAAGCTGCTGCTGACCTGGCTGAGGCTGACTGCGAGGTCTGTAATTGGGAGACTTGAGTTGCTGCCCTTCAAATTGTGTAGGGTGGGACAGGGGACGTTGAAGATGACAGTGCTGTTGTTGCTGCTGTTGCTGTGTTGCTAAAAACCCAGGTGACAGTATGTCCTGCAGGTCAGGGTCCTCACATAAGTGCTCTGACTGCATCGAGTAATTGCTTTCTGCTTGGTGATTTGGGGGGAAGTTACACTGCTCAGGCATTTTCTGGTGTAGAGACTGATGCATTTCTGGTGCTTTAGAATTGGATTGCTGCCACTCAGGGGCAGTGTTGTGCTGGGCTGGAGCACAGTGTGTTTGGGCTGGGATACAGTCCTGCTGTTCCTGCTGGAAGCTGTTAGACCCCTGGCTGCTATCTGTGAAAACTCTCTGTGTCTGGAATCTTTGCACTGGATTTGGCTCCAACATCTGTCTGTGAACCTGGGGGTTAGCTGTCTGTTGCTCTGACTGAGGCTTAGCAGGGAAGCCCCTCCACATGTCCTGCTCTTGTACCTGGGATGACAGGCCACTTGCTGGTTGTTGCTGGGAATGTGAAGAGTTCAGCTCTGTCCAGCTTCTCTGGTGGGGAGTCGAACACGATAAGTTGGCTCTCTGCTGAGAGGTGTTCTCCATCCCGTTTTCTAACCCAGCATGACATAGCTGCTGGAGACTGGGCCCCATGGATCCCATATTGTCAGCTCCACGTGCGTTCCCAGCATTTTGTTTTAAGGTCTGAGGTTGAATCCCATACTGGTGGCTCCTATCAGTGCCATGGTGCTGATGCTGAGCAGAACCGGGTTCCTCATTTTGCCCCATCTTCTGTAATTCAGAGCTGGGAAAGGATCCATATCCCCCTGTCTCTGCTGCCTGTAAAGTATTTTTTCGCTCCAGAAAAGACTTCTGGTTTAACTCCTGGTTGATTTTCGGATATATACCTTGAGGATTTGTGTCATCTGGATAACACTGTTGGCCATTTTGATGTTGCTGTGATGTATTGGCAGTATTTGTAGACGGGATCATGCCAGGCAGCTGTCCTAGAGACAGCTCCTGACCAGAGTAAGATAGTGGCCGCTGTTGATACTGCTGTTGTTGTGGCTGCTGGTGGTCTGCCTCAAACTTTTTCGAGTATCCATTCACCACATAGTTTACAGAGTTATAATTGTTGCTTCCTTCAACATTGGCTGATGCCCCAGGCTGCTGTTGTTGTGAGTTAGGGATCTGGGCTGAATTGGGCAATCCTGAGTTTGAAGAGAGGGGTTGAGCACCTTCACCAGACTTGTTTGCAAGTGAACCATTGACAGCATCTAGCTGTGGCCCAGATGTTTGTTGTGCAATTGACACTTGCTCAGGATAATACTGAGACAAAGTTTTCTCTAAAAGATCACCTGGAGTACTTTCTATGGTTGAGGAGGGTGATACAGCACCGTTTGGAATCAAAACCTGTTTATTCCTTGGTAGACAGAAAATATCACCATTAGGAAAATTACAGTTCCTTTTATCTAAATTAATCTCTGTCTGTGGGGTATTGCACTCGAATTCTGTTGCCTTTGTTAACTCAGGAAAGTTGTCCAACAAACTAGAGCTCATGTCATCATTTCCTTTAATGTCAGAATTTATTTTAAGTTTCTTAGGTTGGTGTACCAGTAAGGACTGGTCAGTGAGTGCATGCTTCAACTCTCCATTCATCAATTCTCCATTCATCATACAGGATGCTTGATCGAACAGCCCTTGTACTGAAGCAGGGCTGTTGCAGTTCTCCCTGTGTCTCTTCATGGAGTTGGCACCTGTGCTGGGCTTGTAATGGTTCCAGTTTGTATCCCCAATGATCTGCAGAGAATCTCCTTCTGAAGACTGGCCTCCATTCTGGAGTTTGTGAGAGATGTTGTGAGATGTGCCAAATTGTGCTAATATCAGACTTTCTTCCGTCTCATGTCTGGCCTTTTCTGTTTCCATCTGGCCTGCTCAGAGTCCATCCACAGGGCTGCCCTCTGTCAGTCCTGCAAGGCACACAGTGGAATAGGAATATTAGGTTACATCATATTTAAGCCCCATTTTAGGCATTTACCAAAAAACATGTGTTCTCTTAAATAACTTGTAAGAGATAATAATAACTTAAAGAAAAAAACTGAATTTGGGTTATTGGTTGTAATGTCAAAGGACAAAAGAATATAGGCTATTAAAGAAAACATGAGTTTATTTTATAGAAGGCAGTAGGATGTAAGCTAATGCCACAGATGGTTGATAGAAGGAGGAGTTGGCTGCTTGTCAGCTGTTCAGTTGTGGTATTCCTCACCCTTAATGCATTGTAATCTCAGATATGCAAATTCAATTTGGTTCTCAAGTCTGAAGTCTTTGTTATCAGGGCTAAACTTGTGGCATTGTATGCTTTGTGTCATGAAGTCATAATGAATGATGAATATAAACTCACAAATGTTTTTTCACACAAATTTAATGATCCTGATTAAGGTCTTTATGTAATGATCTTCAACTGTCTGATTTAAGTAATTTTAGTTGTTGGAGCTGATTCCAAGGATAAGTCTAAAAACCTCAAAATAAGAGTTTGGTAGCACAACATTGGTTAATAAATCAAATCTGAAATAGTTTTTCTGTCTGGTGTCAGCTGAGCATTAAATGAGCATTAATCAACTTTGTGAATGAAAAAGTAGGTAAATAAAGCTGAAAGAGAAGTCTGATACAGAGTAATTGGCAAAGTGTGAGAAGAGCTATCTTGTAAATTTTATAACTTAAGAGCTGTAGGTCTAGTAACAAAGTCATTTAATAAAAGTGATGTATGGAAAATACGATCTCTACAGAAGGTTAAGCAGCAAACAGAGCTTATGGTTCAGTTTTTGCTTTCCCTGCACTCTCTCTCTTTCTCTCTCTCTCTCTGCCAAAAGCAAATAGATTCCATTGATTTCAGTACAACATTGATTTCTGTCTCCTTCAATTATTAATGCATGTCACATCCGCAGCATCTGCAAAACAATTGCTATGCATAGGCACAAAGAGCCGCAGTCTAATCCATCATAATTATGAGCAGCTCTCCTGCAGATGCTAAAGGAATGACAGCTGATGAGCACAAAAAGGGGCCCAGATTCATTTTTCAATGTTAAAGCAAAAGCGTGTTGGGCATTAAAGCTAGTTGGCAGAAAAGAGAGGCTGATTGTACTGATAATGTAGATTCATGGTTGGCTTGGAATACATTAAGTTAAGATGTCCTTATATAATGTATATCGCAAAACCCGTTGTTCAATTTGTCCTAAAAAAGTTACATTTGAGGCAAAGAAAACATCGTTTTTTGATGTGTATCTTGTATGTGTGTTTTCTGTTTACTGCTTAATTTCCTTCATGATTTTGACTCTCTTGACTGACTTTAACAAAAAGAAACATACTAACACACATTTTCCATTTCTACTTAGCCTGTTGTAATCAATATCAAATGAAATATAGGCAACCATCTTTTAAAAGAAGCTGTGTTTTTCCCTGAGCATTATTTTCCTACTTATGTTAAGGGAGAGAGACAATGCATTTTTTAAATTAGTGTCTTTGAGTTTGTGAGTGCCTGCAATCCTGTGCCATCACAACCACCCTCTATTCCGAATATTTGCAGGAATTTGGAACGCTTGGTTAGGTTTGATAAGTGTGTGGCCCTTTTTGGTTTAAATATAATATGAAACACTCACAAGTTTGATATTATGTATTTTAAAGTCAACATAGGTAATCAATCAGCCATTAACAGCCTCAATTTTAACTCTTCAATATAAAATGATTACAATTCACCAACACAGAAAATAAAATAAAAAACATTATGAATTTATAAATTCCTGCTACCAAAAAGTATACAGAACAAGTATACAAGTGTATTTACATTGCTCATGTGTCAGTTTTCAAAACTTGGTGATCAATATATTTTGTAGGGAAATGGATATACAGAAATGCACTACTCCTGATTTATGTCTTTATGTCACTTGGTATACAGTACATATTGTCCTTGGAGCTCTGAGTGAAGTCTTTGGTCAGAACCTCTAACTGCTATGGTCAAGTTAAAAAAAAAGTGCTATATAAGCTTTGAAAACATAATTGGATCCAGCTTTAGATTCCCACAAAAGCCCTCCTCCTATAGGCTCACTATAGGCAATGACT
Organism: Hollardia meadi; assembly: GCA_037974645.1. NCBI lineage: Eukaryota > Metazoa > Chordata > Actinopteri > Tetraodontiformes > Triacanthodidae > Hollardia > Hollardia meadi. Next base: position 9,573,028 of record JBBPCS010000283.1, read on the forward strand.
GGTGTTTTTAGGTGCGGCGGGGGGAAGTAAATAGCTAAATATTTGAAGTACTGTGGCATGTTTCATTTGGCATAATCATGCTCCATCATTTGGCCTGATTGTCACATCTGGAACTGGTTACAGCTGCTTATGATTCTGGCAGAAAAGCTGTCGCCTTCAAACAATATGTTTTGTCCAAAGCCAGAAGTGTTTGCACTCTATCCATTAAGTAAGTACAGTATTCATTTCAGCCATAATAAGCATGGCCTTTTAAAGAAAAATAATCTGTTAATCATTTGTATTGTTTCACTTAGGAATGGCTACAAACAAATGCTTTGCAGTTGTGGCCCAGTTGGACAATCTACACAGAAAACTGAGGAAAAGCTCTATCCAGGCAAGTGAGCTAAGAGACATAATCATCTCTTCCTCTGTCAATCACCCCTCCAGGACATTAGCAGCCCACCAGACCCCCAAAGTTAGAGTGCTAAATCTCCCACTAACGAGCCAAGCTGTTACAAGGGTGTCTGGAAGCTCCCGCCCTTGTCACAACAGAGCAGCCAGCTGCCTGTTAACAGGTGGAAGAGGGAAGCAGCACATAGACAAACAGCTCTCTGATCATAGTGAAATAAGCCTGAGAGGTGTCTGTCTGTCTGCCTGTCTGTCTGTCTGTCTGTCTGTTGAGTGAAGACAGGGCGTCTTGTGTCACAAATATTGACTGCCTTGCGCATTATCAAGAAACTGCCTTGTGCATTATCCAATAGGATTTGGAAGGGTTTCATAAGCCAGATGGATAGAGATGTTATAATATAATAATATAAAACAGTGACAAATCTGCAAAACCAATGGGCTTTTTACATGCAATATCACTTGAATAGAACTAGTTTACATTAACTTATTTGGTGCAGCTCTGATTTAAAATTTCCCCAGATTTGAATGGCTTTAACCGATTATTTATGGAGAGACTGATTACAAACTGTAGTTCAAGACAGATGACAATGTAACTAAAATGTAAATAAGGTAAGACTTAAACCTAAACTTAAAACTAACCCCACTAAATGCAACCAGACAGTAATGGAACCTAGAGATGAAGAGCCTCGTGAGCCGCTTGGGCAACAAGTTGCAGAACTAATCTCCCTTTTGCTGCCGTCAGATACAGACGGATGTAAAGTGCCACAGTGGGACTTCACCACCACCAGCAGCAGTGTAATCAGAAGTGACACTGCCTCTTTATGATTATGTCAAAGTTATTAAAATTGAAAAGTGTTATTTTGATAAATGAGTGCGGTAAAACCATGTGGGAGTTGTGAAACTTGGACAGCTCCATTTGATTAATGGTGAATGGGATATGCATCCAGAAGGCATCTTCATTCATACAACACGATATTTGGACATTCTCATCTGTGGCAGATCTGCTAATGTTACTGAGAGAGTAGTGCAGAGTTACAGCGTAATTAACAATATTGATCATTATATTGCAAATTGACCAAGAAAAATGACAATGATTAATAACATCTTTATATGGCAGCAATTTACTTAATGATTATTTCTCTTTGAATTTATAATTTCGGCATAGATTTGTTAGAATTTCAGCCCTTGTTTATTTGGCGACACCTTGTGGTAACAGCAAATGTGGTTTAATACCACTGGTAGAATTATGGGGGCAGCAAAACATTGTCATTTTAATAAAGAAGTTGACCCCCTTCTATCATTCTGTGAGCAAAGTTGATCTGATTTAATGCTGCACCTGTCATGAGTCTGCAAACAACATGGCACAGTGAAAACAATTGGTTACCTCTTTCTTGGAGGTGTGCAGCTCTTTATCTGACATCTCACTATGGCTGCTCCTTGTTGCTACCTGTAACATTTCATGCTAATCCACTGCCAACAAATGCTAAAAAATAATGTTTTGTATGTGCTTTTTTAAAATTAACAATAGTGGTGAGTGCTAAGATCACTGACAAACACATTGCTTCTTCTGTGACTACGTCATAATGACAATATAATAATCAGTCAATATAATAATAATCAACTCGTGTTTTGCCAGTTAAATGCTTTTAGTTTGAAGCTGCAGCAGTAGCAAATGTTTGCTTTGCATTAGCAGTAACAGTCACCAAGCTCATAATACTGCAGATATATAAATATTGCAATAATTTTCATCATAGCCATAAGCTACGTTGTATAAAGTGCCATAGGCTCAATCACCATTGTTGCTTTATTACTATATTACTTAATTACTATATTTACTTGAATTAACAGCAGCAAGGAGTTATGCCGTATATGTCATTAACATATAGAAAAAATGTGTAAAACAATTTAATAAAAATTTTTATCTAAATTTATCTAACTGTTTGGTTTAAGCAAAAAGCAGTAAACTAATGCTCTCAATGCTCTTTTTTGAGCTCTTCTAATAGAAAGCATCTGATCCTCAAAAAGTAACAATGAGGTAAGCGGGTGAATACCACTTTCTGACCCCATGTGACTACTCCTTTGTTTTGTCTGGCCCTTTGTGCAGTCTGTAAATCAGTAACTCAAGGCAAGAGGTGAACACTGGTGCTAATCTGCTCTCAGCGCAGCTCCATTCCTGAGGGACACTCCAGGCTTTACAAAGGACCGAACGGAGCCAAGCAGCTTGTCACAGTTGGATACACCCACACTGACAACAAAAAAATCTTTGCAAACCCAGAACAAAGCCAGAGATCCCAGCTGAGTGTGCACGGCTGTACGCGTACAAACAGACAAACAGACACACAGTTACACAATGTTGTAGTCCAGTTTTGACTGCCTGCTGTAAGACATTTGGACTATTGGCTTCATACTTCTTAATTATTTATTAGATGTGATTCACATGGAGATCTATTTTTGCTCCATAAGTAGAGCACTAAACTGAACCAGAGACACAGCTTTGCAGTGGCTTTAGTGTGGAAGCCTTCTGGGAGTTATAGTACTTTGATCTATTTTGGTTTTCTTTCAAGTAGCTAATGTCCACCAGGGAAGTGAGCACTCTTATTCAGTTTATGATATAACTTAAATTTCTTGGCTTGAACTGGATTCCCAACAAAGCTTTCCTTCCCTCTAAAAGTCGGCTTCTTTGTCTTTGCTGTTGTTGGGTTTCCCTCCCTCTCCCACAGCCTCTCCTGCCCTGTAATTACACTTTCAGGTTCCTCTGTACTTCTATCTGCTTACAATCTACTTCCCTCCTGTTCCGTCCATCATCTAATCTGTGCAGTTGTAAGCACTGTTGTTGAGATCTAGACAGTCATTGCCCATAGTTATTGTCTCTGCAGCAATGTATTTGCTGGCATTTATAGATGGTCAGTTGCTTTAGTGCTTTGAAGCCTGGGGGCAAGGGTGGACTCTTGGACACAATGTGATCAGTGTTGTAAAACAATGGACACAGTTTGCACAAGACTTATTTAGAAGTGGCAGTTAGTGCACATAAGAGTAGAGCCTTTTAACAATTAACTGTTATTTTTATCATAGCTTTGCTTTACCAAGTGTGTGAGCACACAACCTGGTTCTACTTGTTTCTGTTGTCCATCAAATTGCTAAAAGGTCATCTTTTACTAGAATATAAAAATTGTGGTACAAATCATAGAGAGAAGGATTAAATATCCATACCTGACATTTGTTTTCACAACAATAGTGTAAGAAACTTTAATGCGCTGGATTCACACTGTGTTTTTGTTATTCCCAGAGAGAGCCGGTGAAATATGAGAGCTACCATAGTATATGGGGTCTATTCGGCATGACTTGGCAGCCGTATGTGACATTCACCACTAACGACAGCTGCTGGGAAACTCAGATCTCTGCACTTTCAGGTTGAGACCTAGACAGCCATGCTAAAGAGTGCTGCTGTTGAAGAGGGAGAGAGAGGGGAGATGTGGAGCAGCACTGTAAATCAAATGCACAATTGCCAAACCACACCACTGGTTTGCACAATAGTCCCAAGAATAAGCCGTAAACTCAAGTGTACGTTTCCTTTTCTATGCTGAAATGGGCTCATTCGCATTTCCTGTTTGAAAACGCGGCACCTGTGTCCAGTCCAGAGACAATACATTTTCAGCGTACTTAGTAAATGTAAAACCTATATTCATAACAAAATCTGTTAAATTTATATCCATTGTAATATCATCTCATTTGCTACTCTTAGCAACTTTGTTAGTCATTTAGCTGCCATACCGACAGAATTGCTACCTCTTTTACTGGCCAGTAGTAATGACATTGCTTTAATTCTAAAGCACAGCAATAGTATTGGTGTGTATGTGAATTCCAGTCTTGATATTTGTTTCGCATGACTCAGACTTTAAATTAATTGCTAATGAAAGTATCAAAATATAATGAAAATCTACCTGAAATAGCCTTATTTCTATTGGTGTCATATTTTAGAAATATATCTGGTTTCTCTTGTCATCTCATGTACCAATGGGAAGGAACACTTTAAACATGGTTTATATAACAGGTTTATATAACTGTAATAACTGTAAATTATTCACAATGTATATGAGTAATTTTGTGTTTTATGTCATCAGTAAAGCAGCAAACCTCATGATGACCCTCATTGGACCCACTTTGAAATATAGTAAGATCCCTGAGTTTAACTTGCCCCTCACTTCTTACTCAACTAAACAACATAAATACAAATCATGAAAGATATGGGAAAAGAAATGGGGGTAAAACTAAGTCCATGTTTATCAAATAAATTTTGGTAATGGATATTCAGTGTCACAAAATAGAAATATTGAAATGGCTGTATACTGTATGTTGACAGACTGGAGTTAGTTCAGACTGTATGCAGCAGAGCTGTGAGTGAAACCTTATCCTTAGTAACCCGTACCAGTGTAATTAGGTCAGATGACTTGCCTTCTACAGTGTTTTAAATCTCTCTCGTAAATATAGAGCTGGACTCGCTGCTCTGCGAACCTCATGACCTCTGACAACATTTTCACAAATCTGCATTCCAGCTGGCTAGGTAAACAACAAAGATATAAAAACAGTTCAGATTATTATCAAATATAAGACTGAATTACTTTTTCTTATTTGTTATTATGATCATTTTCCCAAACTTTGATTATCAATAAACAGCCTGAGACTCTTAATGCACACTTTTGGCTGATTCAAGGCAGTGTTTAATTATTCCTTTAGACATATATATAGACATTTTAAATTATGACAGTTCATGATGACATATGGCTAACATATGAACTCCACTGGAGAGAGCGTTTTGGGTGGAGGGGGGATGGACTAGAAAGCATGGAAGATCAGAACACACCAAGGCATAAAGCACAATGTGAAGGGCTAGTGGCATGTGTTGCTACTGGCGGTCAAATGTTCACCAGGCATGATACAACAGATGTTCATTCATGTTCTCTCAGTTAGGCACCTCACACTTGTGATATACATCACATGGCACGCTCATGCATTGTGCACAATGAACCTCACATGGTTGCTCTCTTAATTTCTATCACTCTTAACATATGACACACTCCACCCTGTCTAAGAAACAAATGGCCCCTGTGTCTGCAGTCATTTTAGTAATTAAAAATGAACGTGCTAGCCTGATCATTGTAACATTTTCTTCAGAGCGCTTAGATCCTGCTATTCTGGTCACATTGGCAACCTTACCTTAATACATGGGATTTACACTCTGATAGCAATCCAGTCTATCTAAAATAGAGTAGTAATATCGAAAAAGAATTAAACATAAAGTCCTTAAAAAAAAAATGAAATAGAAAGTAGACTACACACTGGTCAGCACTATGCCATCTTGGGCTTTCCTCATTTAGCAGATCAACACATCTTTTTATTTTCCCTGAAAGGTATAGTTCGACATTTTGGGAAATATGCTTGCTTGCCCACATGCTAAGCTTGATACCACTCTCATGCCTGGACCATAAATATAAAGCAACTCTAGGACGTCGCTGCTCCCAGCCAACCACTAATTCAATAATTCATAACCCCCTAAACAACTGACACTTTGGTTGGTGAGCTTTAGAGCAGCTGTGAAACAATTTTGTTAATTTTAGGTAGAGCTAGGCTAGATGTTTTCACCTGTTTCCAGTCATTATGCTAAGCTAAGCTAACTGGCTGCTGGCTGAAGTTTCACATGTACCATATAGACATGAAAGGGGTATTGATCTTCTCCCACCTACTAAGCAAGTAGGCAATTTCCTTGAAAATGAACTATTCCTTCCTGCAAGTTAATCTATAATGATAAGTTGTAGCTCTTTTCTAATCCAATTGTGCACCAACTTGTATTAATATAAACCTTGTGCTTTTGTGGATCCATCTATCTCATGTTTGGGGCATATAGAGCTTCTGTTTTAGATTAAGATGTGGCTATCTGTTGTATTAACCACTGAAGGGATGCAGACACATGTGAATATTATTACCAGGAATGCAGAAGCTTGAGGTTCTGAGTTAGTGATGTGACTTGTGTTGGTTCTATGAATAACAGTAAAGGTTGCTGCATGAGGAGGGAATCTGACTTAGCACTGAACAATGTCAGGTCTAGTTTTTTCTGTCAGATGGAGCAGTGCAGCTTCCTGTTGATGCTTGGCCTTATAATTATATTGTGACCTAATGATGGCTGCATCACATGACACCCTGGAGCAACAGATCTCTCTTTTTCTTCCCTCTTCTTACCAAAAACAGTGCATCTGTGCAAGTAGAATCAGCTTGCTGCAAGCTGATGAACAAATTCATGTCTCTTTCAATTAAATTTCATACAAAATATCTCTAGTCTCTATGTTTACATTATCTAACGGTCCTTTGTCCCATTTCCACATCTTTTCCAGTGTGTTGGGGGATTTTCAGTGATTTATTAATGTGAATGATATTCAGTATCTTATTTTCTTCTTTGAAACAAGATTAATAGATTAAGCATAAACACAGAAGACATACACTTCTGTTTGTAATTTCTTCCCCAGAGAGCCTCCTCCCCCTCCAATAGAAGGGGTCTCTATAATTTACATTGTTCTTTATGTCTAATGCAAGACAGATGTGGCTGACTCGTGGAGATTCCCATTCCAGTCCATGTGCTTCCACAGCTTTTTGTCTCATTTTATTCATTTGATATATTTTGAAATCTGTTAACTTACTGTAATATTGTTTGAGAAAATGTATTTTATTTTATTTTATTGAATTAATTTGTATATTATTATCATTTAATAGATAACAGTGGAGGACCAGTAGAAATGTTCAAACGTCTCATGAGTAAGTTTTGTAAAAAATGTATTAAATATGCGATGGCTACACACAATCTTAAGAGAATATCAATCCATTTTTAAATTCACATTTTTGATAAGGGTAGCCAAATGTGCAGAATACTTACTTTTAATCAGCCATTAGTGGATAAATTGGTGATTGCTGACATATGGATAGCTGAGTATTGGGAGATGTAGGGGTTTCAGTCTGGGCTGTGCTCCTTTTCCTTTGTTGCTACATATATTATTTCTTTCATTACAAGCTGAAAACAATCAAAAATTATCCAGCTAGAAAGTGAAATAGTCAAATGGAGACAAAAACAAAATTGGAATAATGCATTGTACGCAGTTCTTATTTTGGTTAACTGGTAGACCTCCCTCAAGGTAAAAAGATAAGAGAGAGGGGGAAAAGACAGGAAAGATAAACTGGCACCACGATAATAAGCCATATCCAAATGCTCATAGCCATAATTAAGAACACTAATTCAAGATTGTTTGATAGTGTTCTAAAAGGTTCAGTGGGCTTTGTGGAGCTCAGGAAGCAGCGTAAAGGGCACCCAAAATATATTTACTCATAAAAAGCCACATGGTTCTCTTCTGAAGCATACAGGAAGGAGTCAGTGATTTCTTGTTTGGTATGACTGGTTATGTCGACTTTAGTTTTCAATGGGCGCGGCTGCACTTGCTGACTTGTTGGCAGTTTTTCCTTGACACGGTTTATGTTGTGGATCCAAAGTCCTTAGACTAATGTAAAAATCCTTCAGGATATCACATGTTTTGGTACTTTCAGATTTTTGGTGTTGAATGTCTAAGCAGTACCTGATGTGTCAGTGAATATGACGGACGTTTCAGCATAAAATAAATGGTCAATGTGAGAGATGACAACTTTTAAGTTCTTGTAGATGACATTGGTAAAAAATAAACTCAATGGCTTTTGTTGTTTGGGTTTAACCGTGCCTCTGTACATTTCTGATACAACTTGTTCAGCAGGTATTTTCGGATGACTGCAAACAGTCCCATGCAAAATAACATGCAGGCATATGCTACTAGTAGACTTTTTCTACATGAATCAGTCTTATCTGTTCATTTAAGTGTTAAATCTGCTTTTTGAAAGAGTAGACAGTATATTTCTTTATCCTATTTTTTAATTACAACATAAGAAATTGATAATTTGGCAAATGCAAAACCTCTCAAACAGCTCCTGATAACAAGCCACTGTGCCCTAAATTAAATCTATTAACCATCAGCCATCCAAATACATGCAAACATACAATGCCTTTTCTCAGAGCCATTTACACACATGTTTCTTCACAAACATTTCACAGAAGAGTACAATCCTCATAGTAGACAGCCGTTGAACATTAGCTCAGGTCTTACTTCATAAACCTGTTAGTCTTGAATTTTTCGTGGCTAATCAACACAACCTGAGAAGAAACCTGGCCTAGCTGCAGTGTAGGAAGCAACCTGTGCAAAGCTTACACAGAGAGTCTAAACCTTTTTCTGTGTCTTCAAGCTGCATCACATGGAGACTCTAATTAAGAAATAGGCTTCTGAGCGTACAAACCCCCTAACCTGCCCCCAGCCCCTCACACTGCTGCACTTTTCCTTCCAAGCCTTGTCTCTTTTCCCCTCCAACCCCCTTTGTCTGTGCATCAGTCAATATATCTAACTTGATGAACTGTGCGCAAAGCAAAGTTAATTTCTTTCAGAGTGCATGGTAGCCATGGCAACCATCTTATGAGCGCTCCAAAGCCCATCTGGTCTAAACATTACCCCAGCACGGCTGACTGCAGAATAGCGTGCTTTGCCGTGTTGTGCACATGTGCTTTACCCATTGATCCTGCCAGTAAATCAATAGTGCCACATCTTCAGAAGCCTACCTTTGCATTTATGCGTATCAACACCTTTAAAATTGCATTTTAGAAATGTTTTCAGCTGCACAACCTAACATAACCCATTATTTAAATGGTAAGAAAAGGAATACTTTATGTTGACCTTTTCCTCATTGTTTTTTCCACCCACTATGAAATCTACAATTTCAGGATTAGATCTGAGAGAGAAAACTCATAGGCAAAGCCAAGTGATGAACAAATGCTGATTCCAATGTTACTTCAACTCACCCAACCTGCAAGTCTTGGCATGTGATTAGCTCACAGGCCCATTTATTTCACAAATATTTCCTTTGTGTTCGCATGATCCAAATCCAAACCAGCTTTCAATTAAACAGGAAGCAGAGGTGAACAGTAAACAGAGCAAAGGAAACATTATGATACAAGGGAAATTAAAACATGGCACCCAACATGGCAGTGGAGGCATTCTAAATGGACCAATTACCGGGGCAGATTTCAGTTTCATGGAACACTGAGCTACAGATAATGATTTTTCTTGAACAAAAAGGAAATTTGGTCATCCAGTGCCGTTTCTTCTTCTGTTCATGAAACATGAAGCCAAAAATATCCTGTAGTGGTGCCCAGAATAACTTTGAACAAGAAATATTTGATATGAGCTCTTTTGTCATTTGGAAAGTGAATGTAGTAATATTGATTCCCTCATTGGGTCCAGCCCAACCTAAGCCACTGTTGCTAAGCTCCCTCTTTCCCTCGCCTGAGTGGGAGGCACATGACACTCTCATTGAATGGAAATCACAAATCTTTCTGAGTGAAGGATATTTAGATTTTTGGCTTTAGTGTAAGGATTTATAAACCCTTCACCATATCTCTCACACCTCAGCCATTCATTAAAGTTAGAAATTTTAAACAATATTTAATGAGTTCTTATATGGTTTTTGTTTTGTTTTAGTGTTCACTTCACACAGAATATGCCATTCAAATACGGCAGAGCTTCACGAATCATCAGCCATGTTTCTCATGTAGCATATATTGTTTTTCTGAACGGAAACTGTTTGTACCCATCTGTAAGATTGCTATTTTGGTAGGGACGCTGGTATAGGGAGTATCACTCCAGGCGTCTCTATCTATTCAACCCAGGGCTAAAATAATAAACTTTCCTAATATAAATACATGTATGGACACAAATCGGTATGATTGTCGTTGAGCAGTCAATCTCGGAAAGACACCAGCTGCTGCGCTCGTACATTCCACTTATGAAACCTAATATTGAGCCTGAGCCACTCGAAGCCCTAAGAAGTAGTTATTGATGTCATTCAAAGCCTATGGTAGGGTTACGCTTCTAAATGACATTCAGGACCAGCTGTCTGTCTTTGTGCTCCTTGTGTAGACAACAGGGGGCCATGGGGCCTAACCTTTTCAATGACAGCTCCTAGCAGCAGAACCATCCATATCTGACAGCCATTTTATAAGAGGGCAAACAGCCATTAGAAGCAGTTGTTTAGGTCACCATGGACCCCACTGAGATTGCGCTCATCATGACGAAGCTTTGTAGATCATGAGACACATTAACCATGGAAATTCCTTTTTCAGATATTCTAAATTAGCATATTTGAACAGAAAATGAATTTTGTAAATACATGATATATACATATATATGTATATATACATGAAAAGTGTGTTCTTTTTTTGTCCTAAAAGCTACCTTCAAATGAATCCTTCAGGATTAAACTTGTGACAAAGCCTACTCATTGTCACAGATTTGATTTAACTGGAACTGATTGGCCGTTCTACATTTTGACATGAGAGTCTTACTAAGGGTACGATCCTGGCATGGGGTTAGGTCGCTTTGCAAGAATTGTAATTCATATTGACAGCCTGTGTGCAGGTTTGCTACCTGCTACTCCATACACGGTTACGCCTGTGTTTATAAAGTGGCTGGTAAGGAGGCGTTTGGAAATACCAACATTGATGTTTCCATATGTACATCTTGTTGACTGATAAACAATAACCTTTTTACCTTCCCTTGCAAGAGCTCTAGATTAACCTCAATTTACTTTATACTTTCACAAAGGTTGAGTTTTGTTTCTAGAATCACTTCAGATTTTCTAAATTATGGTCAGTCCAACTTTTCTTAACAAATAAATAATTTATATAAACCTGTGCAGTGCAATGGATAGCTCCATTGTGGACTAATTTTCCTTTACCAGTATCTGTGCATATGTTTGGGGTTTTTATATATAACCTTGCAAGTATTGCAATTTTGTTGTCAAGCCCCAACACTGTAATTGTAAAGGGAGTTCATACAATAATTTGGCTTGACAGAAACGTTTACAGCCAGTTGATCTGGCATTATTGACACCTTCACCTGAGCATGAGCTATGTGCTATCAGAATGCCATCAATATAACAAAAGGCCTCTCACTTTCGCGACGTTCTTAAGCACAGACACGTTTGTGGCTGTGCTCTTAATTTCTTTCTTTGATTTATTCTTAACTACAAGCGGAACTGGTGAAAGACAGCATTCAAGAAGATTGTCCAAGCGTAGGAGAGGCGGCCTGGCGAGAGGCGGGAAAAGATGCTATTCGTTTTCAGGTGGTTACGTAACATCTCACTTGCCTCTCTCTCTGCGGAATGCCAGGATAGTGTTTGTAAACAGAGCGGCCATGTGCGTGTGCTCACGTGGAGGAAGCTTTTTGAGTCGCTGCCCTAGCTGCCTCACCCCTGAGGTAAACCCTGACATCGATACACGCTCACAGGGCCAGCAACAGTCCCTCCGGCTGTGTGCCACTCTTAACAGAACTTTATCACTCTCACTCCATAATTACGCCTCAGACTGGCAAACACCGCACAGCCTTGTGGAACAGAAGTCCACGAGTCATATTTGGAATTGTCGGTGTATCTGATGTGGCAATTACTGATAACGTTTTTGTATCTCAGACCCATAAAATCATTATTATTTTCCAGTGATGACCAATAAACCACTCACAGGCCGTCATTACATCATAGTCACTTTAACAAGGAAGGGCCTTCATGGGACAGAAAGCAAAGTTTCTTGTTGGGCTTTGGGGTGAATCTTGATCTGCAATTATGTAACAACCATTGTGATTTGGCTTCAGTTAATAGACATATATTTCTAATTTATTAAAATATAATCGTGTAACTGTCTCAAACCCACAATGCTTTGCAGTAAGTCAGCAGGCTTCAGAACTGGTCTTTACATAAAATTGGATAAACGTCCAGTAAATAGTAAAATTTATATCAATTTATTGCTACATAAATTGGCATATGGCATGCAGTTAAACCTTGTCTACGAAACCCCAGAGGGATGTCTACGGCTAAATGTCATTCAACAATATTTTTTGGATTACATGAAATTTCTCACTGCTGTTGCAAAATTGTTGGCAATTCTGTGCAATTGTTTAAAATTGTGTGTAAATGAGCAACTATGTTATGGCACTAAGATTCCATCGCAGAAGCGCCCTATTGTGGTTTGCTGCTTCTCTTCTGCTCTCCATAGAAAAACAACCCCCAATAGCAGACAAGAAGGAAATCAATATTGGAGAAATCAATACAACACTCAGCATCTCGCCATTTTGTCTCAGGAAAGAATTTGAGCCATGACCAGCCAGCCAGTCAGCAGGTAGGGTAATCTAAAATGTCTAACCTGCCATTGGGCCTGTTTCTCTGGGTCATTTGTGCAGCAGCCCTGGGTGGAAATATGATGCGTGGGCTGGCCAGAGCAGGGTCAGAGGTTAGGGCTTGGGTAAAGGCTTGGGTATTGTAAGTGGACAGCATTGTTGTGGGACGCTATGGCAACTGGACATTCTTCCCAAAGGTGATATTGTGTTTGCCCTGGGAGTGACATAAAGGGGACTTACGGCCATGACGAAGGAGCAATCCAACCGCACGGCTTTATCTCTAGGTGTGGATGGATGAGAGAAGCTATGTGCTTGTGATTGATCTATCTGGCCCTTCCCCCACTCAGCCCCCTATAGGCCCAGTAATGCTCTGGTGCCTTTTCAACTGCTGATGTATCAGCAGCCATGCAGAGGCTCATGGAAACACCTCCAGTAAGATTTTACACTGCCACTATTATGCATTTGTATAACCTGCATACACTGCAACTGAACACAGAGGGGAACACACATTGTATAACTTCACTGTGGCAACTAGTAATATGTGCTTTCATAAGCAAGTACTTGGCTGGGTTACATGCAATCCATCAAAAACTATGCACTAGATAAAGTGTGGAATGCAATGTTTGATGAGCTTAAAACAACACACGATACAGAACTAGCTCATTGTTCAGAAAATAATTTTTACTCATTTTATCTCGAATGTTAGGTAAATTTAGACTGACAAAAATCCAACTGGTATGACCTAATGTGGTCTTTCAAATAACACACGCACAAATGCATGTACATGCACATCACCAAAAGCATGGATCACCTGATGTCATGCAATCACAACATACTTTCGGAATACTATGGAGAACAACTCCCACTTCAGTAGTGCTCGTGTTGACACCACGCAGTCAATGACCATGCTTGCCATATCAAAACACAGCCATGCCATTGCGTCAGAGGGGTGCACCACCATTGTTGGTTTGAAAGTTATCTGACAGCTCACAAGGGCTACACATGGGATTCTCTTCCATTAAGAGCAGATCTTTTTTTTTAGTGTAGGGCCTATATGACTCTGCAAAGGCAACCACAGAAATGCAGTGTGTAAACACAAACGTTTTTAAATAAATGCTTAATTCAGAAGGGGGAAAGGGAGCATTTGGCAGTTAGAGAATAATGTTCTTTGTCTGCCACCAGCTGTTCACATAAAAGTTTGGTGATTGTCTTCTAGTCATTTGACAAGCAACTGACTTTATTTTGACTCCACTGCCTCTTCAACTTCTTTATATCCCCTTTTATCCAGGCATTTCACTCTGTAAATGTCACTGTTTTTACTATAACAGTCTTCACTGGTAACTTTAAATTCAGCACTGTATTAAAGCTAACCTGAATTCCTGCATTTCTCCTGCTGACAGACCAGTTAAAGGTCTGTCATTATTGTCCACCTTGCAGGCATACCTTTACTTAGCTTTTTTACCTGAGGCCATGTGGTTACATTACGACTGTAGTCAGTAGAATACACAAGCCCAATACACAAACTGAGGAAGATCAGTTATATTCTAATGGGCCATTCAGATGCTAATCTTAGAGCAGCACTTAGTGTATTCAAAAAAAGCTAACAACCAATTAGCTATTTGCTAATTGAGATAGGAACTGATGACCTAAAACAAATCTGAATTTACATGTTGTTATCATGCCTTAGTGTGCTTATTAAAAAATGTGCATACTAACACAAAACCCCCCAAACTGTCACAGATTACCTCACTGTTAACACGCCATCATTGCAGTTTATTTCTCTATCTGTCCAAGTATTTGGTGACCATGCTGTTCTCAACTAACTCTTTACAGATATACATAGAAAAACACAGACACACATTCCTCTTTGTACTGTCAATAATCTTATTTGTCAATAGCTCTGTTTCCTAAACAACACAGCAGTCTGATTGTTGTGACCTTTAACTGCCTGTGCTACATTAAAAATGTGCAATCCTCTCAACAAGAAAAAGTTTAGTCAACTTCTTTGAGAAATAGGATGTTTGTTTGCTGCTTTCTGACAACAATCCTGTGTTTAGCCTCCATTTAAAAAAAAAGAGGTAAAACCTGCTCATGAATTACCATTCTTGTTCACCCAGTTAATGGTGAAGTAGGATTGAGTTTCATTTCCTTCAGAGCTTTCTGACCTTGTCTGCATTTGCTACACTCTGCCACCACAAGTCTCTTCTCTTTTGCCTCTCCTTGGGATTTGCCTTTGTGTCTGCTTGTCATTCAGTGGTGAAAGCAATGAAAGCTGATTAACAGAGATACACAAAGCCAGAAGCTATTCCAGCTCTACTGCTGTGCAGACACACTGCACTTACGGCTGGACACATCCAGGATGGACTTTTACTCCTCTACATACATACTTCTCTTTACTGAACAGCACAAAAAACACACACACAGCCATGGATATGAAAATAAGAAGCAAATAAGGATAACACAACCTAAATCTGAACATAATCAATAAAAAAAAATCTTGATTTTGTAATAGCTAATAATTGCACATAAATGTAAAAAACAATGTTCCCTCTTAAAACAAAAGCACTTATACAAAAACATACACTTACACACTCAAACACACCTTTGATAATATATGCCAAATAAAAAAGCAAGGTTGAAATGTTGAGGAAAGAGAGACAGCTTCATACAGACATTTAAATTATGCTTAAAGAAAAAAACTCACAAACAAGCAGACTAAATACACCACGATGCATTCAAAAGCAGCAAGAATGTTCAGTGAACACAGAACACACAAGAAAACACAGAAGGTGTCTTCCAGTTACAGCCGGCAAAAAAAAGAAAGAAAGAAAATCGTCAGCCATGTTGGAGTAGCTATCTAATATCCCTTCCTTATTATGTTGGCTCTTGCTTTTACGGTGGGGGACATTTGCTATCCCTCGCCTGCTACATAAAACACCAAAAATACACTCAAGGTTAGAGGGGAAAAGGGTAAGCAGAGTGTTAACATACTAAGCAAATTCTCACCTCCTTTTTACGTCCCTCCACTGTGTAGAAATTCCAACAAACCGTCTGGATATCCTCTTTAACAAATCCTAAAGGGCAGCCATCTTGCCTCTTTCTGTTCTTCTATGAAACAGACTATCCTCCACATCAATATTCATGGAAACCAGTCTGACGTCAGCTCTCATCATCAGGAGAAGCCCGGGTGTCGCTGTTTGCCGGCCTGAGAAGCACACTCATATGTGACTCTGGTGCAAGGCAACGCATGCACAGAGTAGACAAGATGGTGCTTCAAGTCGGGGGGGGAAAAGTCTTGTTTTGCTGGCAAACTCAAATAATCACAAGATCACTTTCCTGCTGAGTCTTTCCTACACAAAGAGACAGGTTTTCTTTCCCTCCTCTGCTCCCTCCTCTTTTTTTCTTCTTCGCTCAGCCGCACACAATAGTGAACACTATATGATGGCTGCCCTGAAGCACTGGAGTGGATTCAGAGCAGGACAGGACTCCACCCCCCAGTGCACTTTATGTTGAATATTGCACTGGTCTCAACTGTCTGACTGTGGCAGAAGAGAAGATGCCTCCACCCCCTTCCTTTTTAGCAGACAGGAAGCCGAGTGATTCAAGGTTTTTCCCTCCCTTTTCACTCTGTCTACCTTGACTTCCTTCTTTCATTTTCTTTCTTTCTCTGTCATACAGAACTTCCCCTGTGGTTTAATAGCACCCATTTTTTGAGAGCATTACAGCAGCTATCAGAGGTGGCCAGTTTGAAATCCAACCAGTTGAGCAATGCACTCATTGCGGCTGTGTCTTATTTTGGCACGCCTCGGCTGATAAGCTGGCTGGCTCATTTTTAGAGTGGAGTGTAAGACAACTCTCCAGCCTGCATACAGGCCAGCATACTTTGCTTCATGTGTCTGCCAAGACCCACCTCCTGTTGACACTGGCCACGTGGGCTTGAGAGAGATAGAGAGAGCAGTGTGTGAGAGAGAAAAAAGGGGGTGATTTAAACGAAAATATGGGTCTTGGAAAGTTGTTGAAGTAACACAAGTGAAAAAGTGGTATAAAAGGGCGGCTACTATAACTTCAGTTGTAGTTTTTGTTGTGGATTTCTGTGTTAGGTCTTTATGCAGAGGTGTAAGACAGAGGTATAGTTTGCAAAGTGTGCGAGAGTGTGTTTGCACCTTCGATTTTAAAGGTCATAAACATCATCATAAGAAACAAAACTTGGGCAATATAAGTTTGCAGGGAAAAAAAGGTGTGCTAGTATTAGCAGACGTATGTTGAAAATGTTCTTATATGGTCACAGCTTTAACTACCATGCTTAACAGTCAACGGCACCCCCATTTACTTAACCATTCGATTCTTTTCTTAACAGGTGGGTCTTGTCTGAAAATAATCTGCCTTTAGCTGCAGTTAAGGCTTAAATGGAGACCCCACCTCTTTCGCGGTAGCCCCTGCCTTGCTGCAGTGACATTTGTTGACTCAATAGTTTCAGGCTCAGGGCAGAAAAAGAGATTTGTTTTTACACAGAATGGGGGAGGGGAAGAGGCAGAGAGAGAGAGAAAGGAGGAGTCACTTTAACTGCAACACAGATCCTGTTAAGACAAAATAAACCCTTTTACATCAAGTCTGGCTTCTGTTCTACATAAATCAGCCATTACTCAGATGCATGTTGACCTGCTTAAGTGTAGAAGTGTTTACACCACAATATACAGTTGTATTTAAGCCAAACTGATATTCTTGCAGCTTGTGGAACTAGTTCACATGGTTAACCTTTAGCACTAGTCCTACACAGAATGACCAAAGTGATCACTAACACTTAGTCTTTTGACCAAGGACACAGTTGATGTGAATCCAGGTAAAAGTCCTCATTGGTTTCCTCTTTAAATCTAGACGGATCACAAAGGAGGAGATACAGATTTAAAGAAACCATATAATCAGTTTAAGAGATATTTATTGTGAAATAAGAGCTGCAAATACATATCAGAAATAAGTTCCTAACACCTTAAGTATACATATAAGTATACAATATACAGCCTTTATTAAGCGTCCTACTGTTGTGTCAGGCAAAAAGTACTATTTTAGTATTAATCAAGGAATTGCAGTTAGTATTAAAGTATTAAATGTTAAAGCAACTGAGCTGATATCATGTCTCTCATCTCTTTTGCTGGATGATAAGATGTTGACTGAGTTTCCAGGGGACTGCTGACAGTGGCGTGTTTATGCTCTTCTTCTGCTGTTAACCCTTGTTTGCATAGATTAAGGTGATGTGAACTGCGTTACCTTAATGGTCAGGGAGCTTGTGTACCATACACACTGGGTGAGTAAGTGAATGAATAAAAAGCCCCCTTTTCCCCTCTCTTAAACTGCCAAATCAAAGCGCCCCTGAGCAAGGCAGTAAACCAACCGCTGCAGCAATCTGCCGTCCCAGAGATCAATGGTGTAGGACTAACAGTGGTTGTTTGGACTTGCCAGCTTCCTTCCATCTCCCTGGCCCTGCTCCCTCAGGCTGCTGCTGTAAGCAAGAACATGCACAACTTGGCTGGTAAAGTAACAGTCAAACTGTACATTGAAGTTTTGTAACTGTTGTCCATATTAGAGGTCTCTATGGTAAGTAAGTTGCATTAAGGCTAAAAATGTAGATAACTTTTGATATTTCTTTCTGCTCTGAATGCTACTTATTCATTACTGTTTAAAGTTGAACACTAAAAACTTGATTTGCAGCCACAGCACGCCAAAAGTGTATTTAGTGCATTTATCAATCTTATCTTGCATGCAGCTTTAAATGGCCGTATTGTCTTAAGCCATGTGTATTGCCAGTGGTCTTGCAGGATAGCTCCTTGCTGGGCTGCCTCCCCTGAAAGCTACTGTAACTCGTAAATCAGAGATTATCTCGTCATTGCTCTCACCTTGCCACATTTCAAAGGACTAGGAGGCATGTGCCATCACCTCATCTGTAAACACAGAGCCGTGGCCTCATGCTGACCCAGGATCATCAAGATTTAGGCACACTTGTCATTTGACTGATTTCACACCTGAAGATGATGTTGAGCATTAGTGAGGGATGTTAATTGGCTGTTTTTCTGGTGAGCCCAGTGCTTGTATCGAGTTGGGCCAAAAAAAAAAGATCAAAGGGATCCTTCTGCCTCTCCACATCAAAGATCAGGGTCTTGAGAGATGCCTGTCACTAAAAGTCATGTGGAGGTTTGTAGTCCGACTCCTTGAAAAAGCTATTTACACTCTTTGATGTAAAACTGTGGTTTTAAAGCATTAATTCACCTTAGCAATCTGGGTGTTTTAGATTAATTAAACACAATCTTATAGCATCAGCATTTCGATATGTTTTGTCTTTAATACAGGTCAAACAGGGTGAACTGTATTTTAGGAAAAAAAAAGCATTATCCCCTCAAAATTTTAGACACAATTCTTGATGTTTTTCATGTAGACCTTTATGGCCCTAATATGATTGTTTGGGGTTGGTTTGATATCTTGCCTTCAGGCCATGTCCACACAGTCATACTAATTTTAAAATGCATTTAGTTTTGGCCTTTCATCCAAACAATACCGGTGCTTTTGACCAGATCTTTTCCAAATCCTTTCCAACACTATTTATTTGATTTTGGTGTGGACAAGGAAAACACATACAATTGTCATGAGACCCGACTCAAGTGGCTCACTCATGCCCATTTCAAGTGACTCAGTTACGTGAACAACACTTAAAAAGAAAAACAACAACTAAAAAGTGTAATGAAAGCACTCATATGTAAACATTGTTTTGAATTTACCCACATTACCATGGACATGACTTCACTTTGCTGCCTGCTTTTATATTTGGTGTGAATCATTTGGTCCTAAATAAGGTGGAGACTCAAATCAGTGGCGACTGATTAGTGATGAAAGCAATGATTTACAGCCTTCTTACAACTGGTCTGAAAGTGGAAGAAAAGCCTGAAAAGGTCTGAGGTGTGACAGAGCTGCTGCGGCTCGTCATGAAGCTGAGAAAACCAGCACTTCCCACAAGCACCAGTGGTAGTAGCACACATCTTACCTGGGGCAATCTAAACATACACACACAAACACAGGGTAATAACTAGGTATCCTCTGCTTGGGCCAATACACAAGGGAATGAACACAGGACTCCCCCACTAACAAGATGTCACCCACTGCTGTCCCTCCTCCTGTAGTTATCTTAAAAGACAAGGGAGAGTCGTTAGTGTGGGTCTCACATAGCCTAATTGTTTAAGCCACAGCAGGGGGCCTGGTGGGGGACGGGCTTTATAAGAAAGAGAGGGAGAGTAACTGGAGAACGCTTATTTTGAGCTGCAAAAGTCACCAAATTTGGACATTTTTGTGCTATTTTCCCCTATTTCACATTTCCCGCACATTTGCAACCACAGGACTTTTGTTCTGCTTCACAATGCCTCTCTGTCTGTGGTGTGTGTGCCATGTAACAATTGAGTTCCTCCCTGGGCACAGCAGGGTCGGACAAGGCAAATCATGGCCTGCCACTGTTCCCGTGGTGACCAACTCCTTCTGAGGGGTTTAAGAGCTGGTTCCCGCGTTCAGGCTGCAGGTGCTTCCATCCTTCCCTTACAGACCGCCTCCCAGCTGGAGCCTCTGTAGGCACGGCCCTCTATTAAGGGCTGCATGATCCAAGCTTCTAAGTCACTTCTCCAACTCTTGATCCCACTGGGGAATCGTCGCCTGACCCCTGCTCATTTGGGTCACTGCAGTGAGCCAGTTTGTGGTGCAGATTGAAGCTACTTTGCCTGTTTCCTTAAACCAAAGAAGAACAGTAAAAACTCTGTTTGTGGTGGGCAAAGATTTCACTTTGTGAATGGACAATTTTACAAATATAAACTATTTTTCATGAGTTAATCAACAGAAAATGCAGCAGAAATGTAGAAGAAAAAGACGGTCACGCACAGGCTGTTCAGATTTAGTATCTAGTTGACCGACTGCATGCTCTTACAGCACTGAAGCCCCACTGTCTGTAAACGACATTCCCTGGTGCTTGGCATGTAGCAGATGATGACCCCTGCTGGTGAAGCATTATGACCTACAATGCATCTTATCCTCCTTTTAAAAGAGTGTGTTTTTCAGTATGAGCTGGCTTGTAGCTTCCTTCAGTTAGTTTTCTAGACAATTTTACCTAAATGTTTTCACAGATCTGCACCTTGAAGTGCTGTAAATGTTTTCAATTTGTATTTCATTTATCTGTTCTGTTTATAGCAGTGTAGAGTGAGAGAATAAAAGTGAAAAATTTGAAGTGAGGGAAAACTGCGGGATTGTTTTGCAGAATTACAGTCTGTGTCTGTTTAAAGGAACAAACGTGAGAGGCATCCACTCCATGCGCAGACAGCGGGCACTTGACATTTGTGACTCTTAGTCACATCACACTACAGCAGCCTTAAATGTCTCCATACTGTCTAAACAACATCCTGATTTAGCATTTTACCGCCACCTGCCAAGTGTCTCAGCAGCAAACACTCTGCTGTAGGGGCCAAAAGACATCACAGACCCCCTTTATTCCTGCTGTGGTCTCTGTTTGTCAAGTGAGTAGTAAGATAGCAGTATAAGGGTTCACTATAGGTTATATTTCTGTGCCATGAAGATGGCAGGATATGTGGTTTACTATTCAACGGGAATGCATAAAGAATGTTGCAGGTGGAGGAAGTATTCAAATCTTCACTTAAACCTCTGCAGTGCTGACCTTCTGTCTCCCCCTCTGGCAGAGAGAGTAATTACACACTGTCAACATGCTTATGACACCACAGGCTCTGACATACTTCTAATTTCTGTAGCCCATACTGACGCCTACTCCATTGCAAGGATTGCTCCCCTCTTCTGCTCTAGAAAAATCTTTGCTAAAATGCAATGGTTACCAGTGAGCCAGCACAGGAATGTTGCCCCTGACCCCGGATTAAAAACTTCTGTGAGATACAGAGAGATTTATCTGACGGTATTCAGCCTAATCAGCATTGACTGAACTCCTTTGGCAAGGGCTTGAAGTTAATGGACATTTGTTTTTTGAAAACAAAAGTCCCACACTTCAGGTTTAAGTAAAAATAACAATGTCATAACTCCATTAAAGTAAACTCCAAGTAAAGCTTTCTGCATTCAAAATTTTACTCAGTACAAAGTACATTACCTGCCAAATACTGTCTCAGGAAAAAAGTACTTAGTATGTAGGCAGAATGGCACCTGTCATTGTTTCTCTATATTACTGTATTATATACTATTGTTGCTGACACATTAATGTGTAAGCATCATTTTAATGTGGTTTATCAAGGTGGCGCTACTTTTTTAGTGTTGAGTATGTTAATCAAACACAATGTATTATAGACCAATCAGCCACAACAGACCAGACAAAAAACAACACCACCTGCCTAATATTGTGTAGGTCCCTCTTGTGCCACCAAAACAGCCATGACCTGTCGGGACTTGTCATTGGCCCTCTGGGGGTGTCCTGTGCTGTCCGGCACTGGGGCATTGGTGGATCTTTGGATCCTGTGGTTTTTGTTGGTGGATCTTCTCTCCATTAGGTAGTGCCAGTGCCATAGGAGGGTGTACTTCGTCTGTAGCTGTGTTTAGGTGGGTCGTAGGTGTTACAGTAACATCCAAATGAATGACAGTACCAAAGGTTTCCAAGCAAAACATTACATTATAAAGAGATGATCTTTGAGAGAGTTATTCACTTCACCTCTCAGTGGTTTGTGTCTATAAACTCATTATATGTTTTGTATAAATCTTAATCTGCTCACCGATCTGGTCATAAATGTAGTATAAAGTAGAATATTTCTCTCTGAAACTTAGTGAAGTGGAGATATAAATTACCATAAAATAAAAATAATTAAGTAAAGTACAAGTACCTGTAATGTTTTCTGTAGATTTTTAACAATAATCAATATGGTTTAACAATAATTCTTCAGACTTTATTATTCCAAAGAAATGTAATGTTGAAAGAAAAAAAGAGAACCCTAATGCCGCTGCCTTTATTGTAAAACCAGCAGTGGATCTTAATGTGTTTATATAGATGGGTAACAAATGACATGAAAAGCCTAAATAAATAAAACATAGTTATAAAACACAATTAAAAATATAATTAAAGCTGCAAGCAGTGTTGAACGGGCCCTCACACCCTGCTCACATCGGGGGGAGTGTCAGTGTCTGGAGATCACACACTAATTAGACATCATGTGGCTGCATGTCAGGTGTAGACCACACCATGTAAATTCTATGTAATTTGGATAATGTTTGTCACATGAGGCTGATTTCCTGTTG
>JBBPCS010000283.1:9620823-9631734 GCA_037974645.1 Hollardia meadi
AACTAGTATCATTTCAGTCTCAAGTATCGTTTTGGTATCGAGTATCATGATACTAAACTGGGTATTGGTATCAAAGTAAAAATTTGGGTGTCCTGACAACATTATTGTTAAGTATAATGGGGGTCCAGCCACATACTAGGTTTCACCTAGTCTTGTTTTTGTTGACTTTTAAAGAAATATTGCCCATATTGAGTTAAGTGTAACAAGGACAGTGGTAAATGAGTGATTGAACTGATGTAAGATTAAGAGCCAGATTAGAAAAGTTCTTCTTGAACGTGGTATTCCCCTTTTTTTTAATCAGCTATTACCAAAATTCTTCCAACAGGCATATTTTCTGCTTCATTTATGGCTGTGACATGCATATTATTAGGCATTAGCTATATATTGCTTTGTCCTTAAAAACAGTAAACTATAGTGTAAATATGCATTATCCTGATGATGGCTTATTCCCATCCCAGACCAGTATAATATAATGGTCACATGACAGTTTGTTTCTATTTGTGGGCTATGATTATTAAATCTCATTTGTGGACTGATAATAGTAGCAGATGCAACATATTGGCTGCCTGCTAAGATAAGAAGAATATCCCATAATACTATAACAATAATAATAATAATAATAATCAATCATTCAAATTGAATAATAATCAATTTGACTTCATCTTAGGCGTGCTACTATAAGCAAAGTGCTCAAAGAGTTGGTAGAATTTGCAAATTGGTTGGAAAGTTGGTTGACCCAACTTGTTGTGCCTAGTATAATGGCTTTAGACCATGGATCTATTAAGAGAGATGGATTTGTCGAAGCAGAGTCAGCCTTGGTGCCAGTTTGCTCCAGTGGCCAAAAAAACAACAACAACAAAAAAGAATGTAGTCAAAAAAGTATTATCCCTAAAGAAAACCTAACCCAATATAAATGACATTGATAAAATATTAATATTTCTTTCTTCTACTTTGGCATGAAAGGCAAACCTAGAAGCCAAAGAAAATGTGGTGGAATTCAAATGAAAGGTTGCCATCTTAAAAAGCAGCACTTCTCTTCCTTCAAATCTTCATATTCAGTTGAACATCGTTTAACGAATCACACCAGACTTTTGGTCATTGGGAAATAGAGTACCTGCTAGTTTACAGTCAGATTTATAATTACAAGACATTTTGTTTAAATTTTTTGTGCAACGCAGAGTTATCAAGATTGACAACGTGCTGCTGAACAGGAGATTTAACAGGACAGGCACAGTCATGTAGTTTTATTTAGTTTTCTTCTGGCTGTCAATTTGACCAACTTCTGAGAAGTTAAATGCATTAACCCACACTCTACAATCCTGCTCAAGCATGCAATTAAGATGAATGGATACAAGAGGAAATCCTTAGGATTAAGATTAAGATTTATTCTAAAATCTATTTTTGATTTTACTTATTTCTGTCAGACCTGCATACTTACCCAACAGAATGTCTTTCTTTTTCGAACCCAACCAATGAGGCCTGTGGGCAAGCCTCACTACTTCCAGAAATGGAAGTAAGAAAACAGTTTTAATTTCTTCTTATTATTAATAATTCTTAATTTCCCATCAGTCCTGATGGGTTTGGATGCCTTCTAAAAATCTCCTTTTTTATCGTTTGTAGTGAAAAAACTGGTTTGAAATAGGTAATCCATCACAGTAGAACTTCTGGTTTAAGTGACCTTATCAGCCTGATAATGCAGTTATAAACAGGAACTCTTCCTTGTAGGTGGGCACTAAAATCTCTGCCATCCAAAGTTTGAGGACCAGATGCCAAAAAACATTCATATTTTCAAGCTAGGTTGGCAGAAAAACTAGGGAACAAACAAACTAGGAACCATCAAACTAGGAAACAAACAATAGGTAAATGTGACCATTTTACCATCTAAATTACAGGCATATTGATACGTATAATTTACATATGATTTTAAATAGTGTTACTGTGGTGCTCAACTAATCCTAATAAAAAATGAACAAACATTATGGATGTATGACTTGAAATGTGGCACCTCTCCTCTCCTTGTTTACATTTTGATCACAGATTAAGCCTTTAAGCCAAAAACGTTTTTGTTTTGCAGCAAACTTTTAATTCTTAGATTTTCTCACGTATACTATGTCAAATTTGTGAATAGTCGATGGGTTAAAGCATAGGAAGACATCAGAATGGTCCTTCGGCTGTTTAAACCCCAATGTTCCTTTATGCCAGTTAGATTGAGCAGCAAAATGAAAATAAAACTCTGCATCCAATCAATGTTAACCTCATTGCAGTTGGAAAAAATAGATTCAATGTAATATACAGGGCCATAGAATTGCAGTTCTGCAGATGCACTCATATCTATAGGTTAAAAGGCTTAAATGACAGATGGCTTTATCCAAGAAAGCTAATGTCAAAGTCAATTTGTGAGTGACAACTGATGGGAGAAATTGGTCAACGTGGTTTAAGCGTCTCAGTTTCTGCAAGTCAAATCCTTGCATGCTGCCACCACCTCTATTGTGGCTCTGCTCTCAGATTATGAATATTTCATGGCAAGCATCTGACACCATGCCCAGAAAGATATTTCAAGGTTTTTTTTTCTGATAGAAACCCTGGGGTTAGAGAGTGTCACAGAGGCGTGAAGTCGGTCTGTGGCCCCGAGGCAAAGGATAGGATTTATGATGCACCGGTTGATGACATCAGGTGGATATTTTCATTCCTGACCGGAGAGCTCCTTTGTCCTCCGCGACTGATAAACCTTTGAGCTGCTCTCAGTTTGTTGTCACTCCTAAAAAGATCTGTTTTGTCTGTGGCATTCTGTTGTGTAGAGAAATGATTTCAATCTTCTCACAGTGCAATCTATGTTTTGACAAACTGCGACCTGTTTCCCCGCCTGATCAGCGTAGAGCTGGAATGACTAAGCAGGGGGAGTCTACTTGGATTAGCTCTGTCTTAAATACTGCCTTGAGCATATTACATTGCCCAGTGACTTTCTCCTAATGATATCTCTCTTGTTTTTATCTTTGTCAGGTTTCACCTTCCAGTTTAACTCAAGCTTACTAATGTTTTTCATTGTTTTAGGTTGCTTCAGGTGGAATATTAGTCTTATGAATCGAACTAGATAACTTTATTCTTGTTTGTCTTTCTTCTCAGGGTGTTATTGCATGTCTTACATAAATTCTATAAAACCAAATTAAGACTTCCTGCAAAGCCTTGGATTTTCCAATACAGTATATGTAATTGCATTAGTGTGTTTTTGGCATGTGACTCCTTAAAATCTAATTACGCTTCTCCAAGGATGAACGTACAGTAAATGTGTGTGTTATGGGTGATGCTCATACCTCCTTAATGTCAGCCATGCATTGTGCAGGCCCACACATCAGGCAAGTCACTCCGTTGATCCAATTCCTGTCAGGAATCGAATACATACAGTATGTAAACGATACACCAGTACAAGTACTAAAAAAAATAGCTACGCCAATGAGCATGCATGTTTGCCCGGAGAATAGCATACTTCCTGCTTTAAAACAAAGCAACGTCTACTTGTGACCCTTTTTATCTGTCGTACATGTCCAGTTCAACCAATGAGTGATGTTTTTGCTTTATTTGAATAAAGTCCCAAAGCAGGAAAATCATTAATTCACAAGAGAAAAACAAAGATGGGAGTCTGAAAATATAAACATAAAGTTATGCAGCAGAAGTACGTTTTATCTGCTTTCCACTGTTGCTGATCTCGTCTCCTGGATAATTTTACATTCTTTAAAGTTTATGTTTCCGTTGAGTCGTAAAGAAGTTTAAGTATCCAGTAATTCACAAGAAAAAAGCCAAGATTAGAGGAAAGTTCTAAAAAAAAAAAAAAGAGCATTTGTAATGATTTCAGCTTTATTTCTGAGAAATTGTGTCGATTAGTTTGGCATTGCGTATGGCTCAAAATGCTACAATACCCATGAGCCTATAGGCTGCCATTGCTCTGGAGAAGAAGCCAGTCAAAGGTACAAATGTCAGCTGTACTTATATCTCAAAACAATTAGAAAAACTTAGAACCATAGATGCCAAATGCATCTAAAATTTAACCAGAATCTGAAACCGAAATTATTTAAACTGCAGAATGTAAAGTCAGTTTTCTCAGCATAATCTTTAGCTTCCCAGTGCCTTCAGCAGTGCTCCTCAGAATTTAAGCTCTAGGATTAGATGTTTGGTGTATGAATAGCACAACACTTTTAATGTCATTTTGGGTGTCATTTCACACATTTGAAGCTTTTCACGTGTCATTTAACGCTGTCCTTATTTTATGAGTGTTAGACATGCAGGAAACAACAACGTCAGGTGACTTTCGTCATGTGACATTAGTTGTCTTACCCGCATGACTCGCAGTTTGGTTAGCTTTAGGCATTAAAACTACTTGGTCAAAAAACATCATGGTTTGGGTTAAAATCAGTTTAGTTATGTTACGTATGTCATGTAACTTATGTTAGTTATGTGACGTAAGTTCAAAATATTATGTAACCAGTTACGGACAAGAATTAACAATGGTTAATATTAACTTTCGGTTTCACACGGGACTCGCGGCTAAAAATGAATGAGAAAAGTCTATTGTGGACGGCGTTAAATGACACGCAAATAACTAAAAATGCACACGTGGAATGACTCATGTTATTCATACGCCATTCAGTGAGACCAGGCTGGATGTTTCTTACCAAAATGCACCTTGGGAGTCATAATTTACTTCTCATCTTCTGTTACAACGCACCCAGGCTTGTCCCTTTGCCTTTTCCAGGACCAGATATTTTCTTTGTCCTGAGAAGTTTTCATTTTGCAGAGAAACACCCCCACAATTACACACATTCACACCTGGAAGATGCCCAACAGCACACCACAGTCTGACCTGCTGGCCACTGAGTAGCTCCATTGAAGCAGTTGGGATTAGGGGGCTTGCTCAAGGGCACATCAGTGACGGTAATGAGGGAAAAATAACCACAAAAATTTAATGTACATCCAGGCTATAGAAATACTCCATCTGTGAGGCACCTATGGAGAAAATACATTAGAATTTTAATTGTAATGTTCCCAACACTGCATTAGTATGCAGTTTTTTAACCTTTGACTTGGATCACCTTTAGTTTATACATCCTTTATAATAAGTAGCATAATGGTTTCAGCAGCACAATACAGTAAAGGCACAGCACTTGACAGGTGCAGACGCATTCAAAATCTTATTTACTGAACTGAAATTTGTGTTCCTCACATGCATAGATATATTTGACTCAAGTCTCCATTATGTGAGTGCAATTAAAGATTCAACTTCGGCTGTGTGTATTTTCTAAGCGTAACCTAAATATGATGTTGATTTACAGTAAATATGCAGAGCTTTGCATATAGACCTTATGAGTTTAAGGGATCCCACACAGATGCTGAGAAATCTGCTCAAAACAAGAAGGCCCGCTTCTACTTTGCATTTCAATTTAACATTTCAGAGAACTGGCAGCACATTGCCTCGCTTAGCCCTCGCTTCGTTACACCCACATGGCTTCTCGTCATGCTCGCTGACGTCTTCCACTGTTCAAAGGGCTGCAACTTGGCTGAGAAATTGGGGATTTCCATACCAGATCCCTCAGGTATCGACACACTCAAACGTGTGTCCTGCTCATCTCCTTTCTCCTCCCCCACTCCCATCCTACAACGCCTGCCCTTCTCGCTGCTCAGACTACTCTGATTTCCCGTCTCGGAGTTCAATTGACCTCACCGCTGCATCTCTTTGTTTTGTGTTCCTGAAATCTCAGCAGCACCTGAAACCCTCTCCGCTGTGTCCCATATAGGTCTTGCTCCCAGGGGAGAGTTAGCTTTGGAGAAGCCCTGTGTAAAATAGCCTTACTTGGACAAGGATATTTAGGTTAAAGCTAATTGAAATGGAGGCTGGCACTGTAGTACTTAGTAGCAGCAAGGTGATACCAGCTACAGGCTGCAGCCTCTGACCCAAGGGTGCTGCCACACGTTCTTCCTGCTAGGGTCGGCTCAGCCTCCCTCTGTGTGGGCAGGGATTTTCCACACATGATAAATGAAAGAGACATGGCATCTGTGTGCTGTTTTAGCAGCAAAAGTCGCTCCCCTTTACATATCTCTCACTGTACTGGTGCATTGTGCGAGATTTTACTTGATGTTACAGGGTTATAAAGTTCTAAAGTTACGAGCTAAAGCCTTGTTTCTGCCATTGCTTATTATTTAGATTTTCCTTATTTGCTTTGTAGAATACATTTTGGAGGAAACTCAACTGCTGGTTGGATTATGTTCAGTTTTGTGTCTTACTCAGGAGTTGTAGGGAGGAGGTCAGAATGGATGGTTGGAGACTGAGGTTTTACAAACTGTGTCCCCTGTGTTTTTAGTTTTAGGCTGCTTGGTTAAGGGATAGGGAACGATTGTGGATTTGGTTAAATACTGAGAGTTTTAGTGTTGATTGACAGGAATGGAGATTGAAGGATAAACACATGAAATATGTTGACAGACAGTAAACATTTGCTAATTTATTGGCATTTAAAGGATTGTATAGAATTTGATTTTGAAGTACTTTTTTATATTGATTTAAAAAACATAATTTAGCAGCAGCATGTAATTGACAAAACATGCTAATTATTTGCATATGAACCTAAACATTTTTAAATATTGACATCACCAGATTATTTTAAGTCCCTCATTTAGCATTTATAAGCAGTATATAAACATTCAATAAATAGTCTGCACAATTTTATAGTTGTAAGCAGATATAAGTGTTTATTAATGTAGTTTTCAACCAATGCAATACAACTTGTTTGTCTGCTTTTATAAAACCCAGTTATGGCTTCTTGTAGTGAACCCATATGTTTATACTACCTATGGATACTTATACATCTACATAGTCTAAAACATCTGATATAATTAAACTCAATGGCACACTTGGGATCACCTGTGGATCGGTTCATTTGGTCCAGACCAACAGGTAAAAAATGATTGTTTTTCATATCAATATTGTTGCATTTTAGTTCTGGTCCGGTTCATTTTCACACTGACTTTTTACAAACCAAGAGGAGTAAACATCAAGTTCCTCAGACTGAGAGGTAACTGTTTGGACAGTTTCAGCGATTGTCATCCTGCGACATCAGGACTCACATGAGGAAATCAAACTCCAGTGAGTGACAGAAGTTTATTCAGCACTTAAATGCTACTGATGTGTATATTTATGTTCCTTGCTGTCACAAAGAGTTCATGAAGAAATATGCTAACCGATTATACACATTGTTAATATTATTAGACCGCAAGTCGACTGCATGTTATGAATAATGATTAACAGGTAGAGAGTGAAGAACAAGGAGGCGCCTGAACGGTAATTACTCAGGGCTTATTACTGTGTGAACGCAGCCACACACTTTTTAATAGATATGAACTGAAAAAGGCCACGGAGCACCATACACGCACAGCAGTTTCAACAGCTTTTGACCTATTAATCAGGGAAAATACCCACGCTGACGTGCATTTGTGTGATTATCAAATGATTTGCATAAATACATACATGGCTTATACAGATCAAATAGCCTATAAGATCGTGCCCTGAACACTTCAAGATCAGCAGATGGATTAAGTTAAATTGTAGTTATTTGTGATCATAACATCCTTTGGTTGGTTGGTTTGGTTTCACCACAAACAAAACCGCTCCAGTCTTCGATTGGAAGTGGTCCAGGACCACCCTTTTCAGGCGCTCTCGGTTCGGTTGTTTGGTCTGCACCAGGTTTCGATTGACAGCTTCCACACCAACCTAAACGAACAAAACTAACCAGGCAAACAGACCTGAGTTAATTTTAACTGAACCAAACAGGTTCGGTGTGAAAGCACCATTAAAGAAAAACTTCACGGGAATCGTCTGGCACAGTGGTTAAGATGCATCATCAATCATCTGTTGGATTTCAGCTGTAGACATTGTTGCTTGGTGTAGTCCTGTCTCTGCATGTCTCCTGTCTGTATTTCTGTCAATAGCCAATAAATGCCAGATAGATATATCAAAATTGCAAAGATTTTCAGAAGTGGGCAATATCAGGATGTAACGTAACATATCTCTCTTGTATTTTAGACTGCCAGTTTAAAGTTGAGATTATTTGCTACATTCTCACGTGTTAGATTGTGGTTAGTTTTTGGGACAGTTCTCGGGTAAAGCTGGTTAACATCCCAAGATTTATAGGGTAAATGAAACGTTCAAGTGTCTTGCAATTTAGGCCATTACTCAATCAGTGATGTCACTGGCTTGGCAGGTGATGCTGATGGAAAACATCTGCTGTGACATCACTGATTGGGACAGGTCCAGAGGAGAGCAGCAGCTTGCAGTTCAGCAGCTTTACACCATATGTGATTCAGTGTAGATTTACCATTTTCATCTGACTGTTTCCAGTTTCATCAACATATACTGACATCCTCATAAGGTGACATATTGCAGTGCCGTCCCAGTTATACTGGGCCCGTTCCATTTCACGGTCCCTGGCTGTTTGATAAAGGTGTATTTCTGTAGCCACTGAGGTTTGGCATGTCTCACTGCAAACCTACTCCTATGGAGGGCTGGTAAAATATACGTCCTACAGGAATACTGCACTGTAATTACATTCCCCCATTAGCATACGGAGGCTTGGAGTCACACTGCACTCAGCCTCCAGCAGCACTTTGCCATATGGTCCGTCTGCACTACTCAGGCGATATTTGGCAAGACTGTTGCAGAAGGTCAAATATCAAGTCAGAGGACTGTTCCAGAATTGCATCTATGCTAATTGCTCGCATTCTCTCTCTCTCTCTCTCTCTCTCTCTGCTCCCTCATCCATCCAGCTCCTCCGCTCTTCTCTCTCTCTTTTCTCCTGCTCTTCCTCTCCCGCTGAAGTAAGTAATCTGCTTGAGGATGTTTCTGAGATGGAGATGGATTTGGTTTTCCCTCGCTGCCCCTCAGCCTAATCTCCCCTCTGTGACCACCCCGCCTCTTGCAGGCACAGCTCTTAAGCACACCATCATACATACTACCCCCCAGTTCACACATGCCTAGTCAGCAAAAAACTCCTAAATTCCTCATTACTCACAAACGTTTGCAATACACTTAGCTTGATTTGGTCGGATGGATGCCTGGTGCAAGGCTGGACCTCGAATTAAAAGACTAGCTGTATTTCAGTACTGGAAAGCTATCAGACCTGGTGTAGGCTACTCAGTTTTTTTGTGTGCATTAGTGTTGTGAGCATATTTAAGTGCACAGTCATCTGGATACATAAGCTATTTAGAGGAAAAATAAGTGGAAAGAAATAGCTTATGGCATTCCACTTAATTTGTGAATATCTCAGATTTCAGTCCCCCATGGAAAAGAATACGAGCTTAAGGAACGCAAGGGTTGACAGTATAAAATATATAGAAAAATCTTGGTCAACCTTGTGTATCCTGCCAGAGATTTTGATCTCACGTTGATTCTTAAGGGAATAAAATGCTGATGTAAACATTTAAACTGATACTAAATAAATCATACCCCTAGATTTTTAAAAATTAAATTCATTATTAATTGCATGATGTTCTCACTTTAAGCGGGATTATCCCAACTCTAATTAGTTTGAGTCTAGCTTTTATGGCACCTGAAAGTGTCATGGAAAATGAATGGTATTTACTGAGAGTGGATATGTATGTGACCTTGTACACATGTGTACTTACACTATAGGCATCCTGCTGACTGCTGCCCAATGAGCTTATATTTCTGTAGTGGAGATGGTTCTAAGAAATAAGTATTTGGCAAAACTATGATAAAACTGAGCACAGTTTTTTTTTCATATAAGGCTGTCAATCTTTCAAATCACTGAAGAGAAATACAGTCACAGTAGGGAAAAAATAACTGCAACATTTTTCATTTTTCACTTAGAATTGATATTTCTTTCAATTCGTAATGTTATTATTTTCCAGCTGAGGGAACTGTGAAAAATCAAATGTTTTGGCTGTGAGCACGACACTTCATATGATAAGTACAAAGATCAGTCGAGAAACAGTATTTGTTTTTGTTGCCACCAAACATCCTCCAAAAGGTTTCAAAGCTGTCAAATAAAAGTAATGGAGTAAAAAGTAGAATATCTCCCTCTGAATTGTAGTGGGAGATTTATAAAGTATGTTGTAGCCTATAGGATTGAATTACTCAAGTAAACTACAACTGCCTGATATATATAATTGTACATGTACAATGTAAATGTGTGCTGGGGTTAGTTTCAACACAAGCAAAAGTCTCAAGTTAGTAGATTGATTTAAGATGTTTTTATCTGTTGTTATTGACAGTACATTCTGTATGTGTAAGTGTGCTTGGTACTGTACTGTATACCTTTAAAATTTTAAAATCACCCAGCCAAAAACAATGAACTTCTTGCACATTCGAGCTAACATTTTCTGTTCGTAAACAACTAGCCACAAACCAGCACAATGATTTCTCCATAACAAATGTGTATTCCATTATTTTCAGCTTATGTATTTCCTAATTATCACCAGAATTAATGTTACTGATGACTCTCATTTGTATATGCAGGTTATAGTCAAGGTTTAAGCTTTTTTACACAGAGAGTGTGTTTGCGTTACGGTGTTGTGATCCCGGACGGGGAGCAGTGGCGTGTGGACGACCAGATGACTGGTCTGTCCGTGATAGTGGCCTTGGAGAGGTACCTTTCATAAACGGCACTGGGTAGCTACAATATTGGCTACAAGCTTCAAGATGAGATTTCAACCCCCACCACCAACACCGATGTGTGCAGGTGATGGATTGCTATACCTTCCAGGTTTGAGCTTGGCAACGCCCCAATATTCCTGCAGAATAAAGTGGCAGGCAATATATAACACATCAGTTAAGGCTGACTGCCCTGCTGTGGGGGGGGGGGGGGGGGGGGGGGGGGGGGGGGGGGGGGGGGGGGGGGGGGGGGGGGGGGG
>JBBPCS010000283.1:9636124-9647826 GCA_037974645.1 Hollardia meadi
TTACTCGCCGGTCTCTCAGTCGCGGTACGTGACCCACGACTCGAATACGTGACAATACACAATATTACAACATAACGATGCAGGAAAACAACACAGTGGCAGACCAGTCTCCTGTAGACTACGTCGCGTCTGTTTTGCCTGATGGCTGGAATGCTCAGTCATGAGTGTGAGCACATGCGCGGTTGGTTCGCGAGCGTATTTGGTTGGGTGCAACCTGAAACCTCACCACTAGATGGTGCTAAAAATTACACAAGGCACCTTTGACAATTAAGGGAAGAATGCCTGATACTGTTTGACATAACTTTAGAAAAAGTTCTGGGTGAGTTTCACACAAATTTAGGCTATGCTATGTGATTTATTTTCGATAATTTATCAAATAAAAAAATTAATATTTTTCACTTAAATTTCCTGAACCTCAATTGAAACTGTTTGAAGCCTCCCTGCAGAGGCCCACCTCCCACTTTGAAAACCTCTGATTTAGGATAACAAAAGAAACAATTGTTGGGTGACGTTACTTTTTAAAGTAACTTGTTATGTGGATTAAGCCATTAAAGCCATTAGTAGTGTTACCTACTGAGACAAGTAACTTGTTATGGTGCGTTCACACCAAACGCGACAAAAAATTGTCGCGCGACCAAATTACATGCAAAGTCAATGCAAAGTTTGTTTGTGGCGTCTGTGGCGCCAGGCGACAAAACAGACGCAACGCGACAACGTGGCGGATGCGACAGTCTGTCAGTCAGTCAGACAAAATTGCATGACGCGTTGTCGCGAAAGCCAATCAGCGTGGAGATTCTACCCACATCACTGACGTCCCGACGTCCTGACGTTGTAGCAGGAATGGAGGACCAGCTAATCGTAGCTGTTTGCTTGTATGAATGTTATGAGATGAGTTTTTATATTTTTTATTTATTACTAATGTCTGTATTTATTTATTATATACTGTTGATTATTAAAGTTTGTTTTTTAAAAAACTGATTTGCTGTTTGCGCTACGATTAGCGCTGGAAGCGGCTGTCATCCAGACGGAGCTCCTGGAGAAGGCGGTGAAACTCGCCGAGTTGTGTCCACCGGAGGGTGTTTTGAATCCATACACGACATCGCCTGCTTTTCTGGCGTTTCCACAACAGGTAGAGCGCAGCAATCCTTGTAACTTCGGCCATGGTTGATATCCGAGTAAAATGGCCGAAATAAATAGCCCCTCCTCCTCTCGTCTTCCGGCACGTTCTTCTTCTTCTTCTTCTTCTTGCTTGCTTGCTGCTTATGGGGCTGCCGCAGAGTGCCCATGCTGACCCCTGTCCACCGCCAAAAGCCCCTACAATGGGCATGTGAGTATCAGAACTGGACCACAGAGCAATGGAAGAAGGTGGCCTGGTCTGATAAAGCAAGTTTTCTTTTACATCATGTGGATGGCCGGGTGTGTGTGCATCGCTTACCTGGGGAAGGGGTGGCACCAAGATGCACTATGGGAAGAAGACAAGCCGGCAGAGGCAGCGTGATGCTTTGGGCAATGTTCTGCTGGGAAACCTTGGGTCCTGCCATTCATGTTGATGTTACTTTGACATGTACCACCTACCTAAACATTGTTGCAGACCAAGTACACCCCTTCATGGAAACAGTATTCCATTAGGGCAGTGGCCTCTTTCAGCAGGATAAAGGGCCACACTGCAAAAATGGTTCAGGAATGGTTTTAGGAACACAATGAGTTCAAGGTGTTGACTTGGTCTCCAAATTCCCCAGATCTCAATCCAGTCGAGCGTCTGTGGGATGTACTGGACAAACGAGTCCGATCTATGGAGGCCCCACCTCGCAACTTACAGGACTCAAAGGATCTGCTGATAACGTCTTGGTGCCAGATACCACAGCACACCTTCAGAGGTCTTGTGGAGTCCATACCTCGATGAGTCAGAGCTGCTTTGGCAGCAAAAGGGGGACCCACACAATATTAGGCAGGTGGTTATAATGTTATGGCTGATTGGTGTAAGTTTCATTTGCAGCGATTTGTCTGGTTTTCCAAATGTAATCGGTCCTATTGACTGCACTCATTTCGAGTGAATAAGAATTTTCTTTCATTAATCGAAAACATTTTCATTCAATTACTGTCCAAATTGTATGTGATGTGGACATAATACTTACTAATGCGGCTCAGTGGCCTGGGTCAGCCCATAACTCATTCATATGGAGAAACAACAGTGATGGACGTAGGCTTGAGGCTGGAGCTGTGTGTGGTGACTGGTAATTTTTCTGTACTGCAGTGCGTAACTCATTCCCTAAGCTTGCAGGCGACAGTGGATATCACCTCAAGAAGTGGCTGGTCACCCCTTTTTCCAACCCACACAATGCAAAGAAGAAAAACTAAATTTTTCACCATTGGCAGGCATGCGCTGTTGTGGAACGCACTATTGGGCTTCTGAAGGGCAGATGGGGTTGCCTCAATTCCACAGGAAGAAAACTTTTATAAAAGCCTGAAACGGTTTGTAAAATGTTGAGGGTGTGTGCTGTGCTTCATAAGGTGACAAGAATGTGACATTATCCCCTAACGTGGTTGGCTGTATTGGCCCAAACCCTGACCCTTATCCCCAGGCATTTGAGCCAAACGCTGTTGCGTTTGGATGTTATGTGTCACAAAAACACGAATGTGGACAAAAGTTACACTATTTATTAGGTTTGTTCTGATACCAGTGTTGGAAATGCCTCAGATACTGCCTAAAATGCTGGATCAAGTATCAGCGAGTACAGTCTATGCGTCGATCCAATACCACAAAATCAATTTCTTTGAAATGGGGGCCTTGTTGCTTCCCAGTAGTGTCCCGTACACCTATATGTAAACTAACAGATTTTTCAAGCACATCATAACATCCATACAGTACTCAGTATCAGTATACGCAAAATTCAGGTATCAGAATTGGCATCAGGAAGGAAAAAATTATATTGGAACACTCTATTTATTAAGTAGTTCTTTCAGTGTTTTGATGATACATGTTGCGTTTTTAGGACTTTACAGTTGAAAATGGGACTAAACAATCAAAAATGTCTAATTTTTTGTGTAAATAAATGTTCAAACACAACTTGGATGTATTTGGTTACTCTCTTTTCGAATTACAGTATATAAACTGCGTACCTGGGTTACTCAGTACATTCTTTCATATCTGTGTCCCCCACCCTCATCACTACTACACTCAGAACAGATTCTCCTATAATTCCTACAAGCATTCATCAAGGGTTTTGTTTTTCCCCGCCCGTGGAAGAAGCGCTTTGTCTATGTGCCTTTTGGCTTCTACTTTTACCACTTCTTTTTTATTTCGGAGAGGGTCCTTCTGAGCCAGCACCATTCACTGGGTCTGCCACATGCTGCCACTCTAAAGCCTTTTTAGCATTTGTAATGCCCACACTGTGTCCACCAAACAACATCTTTCTTGGTTCATCCTCCCCAACACACTTTCACACTGGGTGAAATTTCTTTTTTTTTTGTTTTCTGTCAGAATTTGCCATTGTTGTCACTGACCAGTTGTCGGCAACCCTGGGTGTTAGACAACTCGATCTCGTGTGCTAAATTTCGGGTTGATTGTGATTTTTAAAGGGAAATCAGTGTGAGATATACGTGCATGGTATGTTTAGAGTGATTTCTCACTGCAGTTTTATAAATGAGGCCAAAAATCTGTGAGAGCATCTTGGCCCTTCAAAACATAATTGTGTTTCATTTTATCCATGACTTTAAATTGGTGATGATGGTATCCTGCTGTTCTGGGTCCCTCCATTATTCACTTGAAAGGATAATAGTAATTGCTTAATGTAGTGTGAATACAATGGTAAATGGTTGCTACACACATAGGAAGGAATGTATGCATCCAAAACTAGTGTGATTATGGACCAGCACCTGTCTACATGCAGTTGACACACTTAGCTTAGTTTCTCTCCCTACAGAGATTATGAAGAATGTCCCAAACTTTTTGTCCCAAACAAAACTCATGATGGCATCATCAATCATTTTATACTGAATGACTGAACACTTATTAAGTGTTGTTGTTGGAGGTAATCAGTTTAATAAACACAGGTGCTGATAGTCTTATTAGATGAGGAATTTGTAGACCTTTTTCTGTCCTTTATTAATTTCATTTTTCTTCTAGGGCTGCAACAATTATTTCTTTTTTCATTAATCTGTCGATTATTGTCTCGATTTTGGTCTATAAAATCTCAGAAAATGGTGAAAAGTGCCGATCAGTCTTTCCCAAAGCTCAAGATGACATCCTCAAATGTCTTGTTTTGTTCACAACCCATAAAGATTCAGTTTACTCTGAACACATTCACATTTAAGAGACTGGAATAACTTTGACTTTTTAAAAACAAACAAACAACTTACTCAATTTGTTGACAACTAACTGATAAATCATTGCAGCTTTAATTTCTTCTGATTAATAGTTATTTGGTTTGCTTGTTAAGTTGACACCTACTAGGGTAAAGCAATTATTTCAGTGGTCTTCTTAAACTAAACATAGGCTTACTTCCCATCATTGACTTGTGCTTCTGATGGCATTATTAGCCAATTCAATTGTTAGATAGACTTTTGAGCATGTATTCACTTTGCAAATTATATTTATCTTCATTATGGACTATGGACTTGTTTGCTCTTTAAAGTGTCCACAACAAGTTCACAGATCGAGATGTCTTCAAAATGGCCGTTTCTTTGGAGCAAACTTCTAAACCTGAAGATATTCAGTTTACTGTATTAAGACAACAAAAAGCAGGAGATCTTTGCATTTGAGAGACTGAGACCAGCACCTTTGTGCCATTTTTGCTTAAAAAATGACTTAAGCGATTAATCAATCAGCTAATTGATTCATCAAACAGTTGTTTAGTTCTACTGTCAGAACTCTTCACACACGTAAAATCAAATAACTTATTATGTTATATTTGTTTATATTGTTATTGTTTATATTTTTAATTACAAATGCTTGGAAAAAAGAATAACATGATCATAATACGAATCCATAACACAGTCCTAACTGTGCACTATAAGTAATGTTTACATGTGATTTATAAAGCGTACAAGGCTTAGCGTAGGTGCCTGTCTGGTGCTAAAAGCACTCATCAGGCCCTAAAGGAGCCACAGATGACACTTGGTATTAAAATGTCAAATTGCCCTCCTCTCAGATTAAAGTGATTTTAGTTGTGATTATGCACTATTTCCCCCCTGTCAACAGCAGAAAAAAAATAATCAAAAAATGCACTAATTGGTCGCGGGTCTTGGTGTAAGACTTCAGTATTTTATGTCTGTGACTTCCAAATGAGTTTTGGAAAGGAGAGGCTGTCACTCTGGCATGGAGGTTGTGGGGAGAAGGAGGAGGGGCTGTTGCTGGCGCGGGCTGAAATTGAAATGATGCACTGTTCCCCCTCACTGCGGCTAGACCCACAGTAATTAAATGCCTCATTGTTGCTTCTTGGGAATTTGTATTGAATATTTCATCCAGCGTAATGATTATTTGGGTGTGGGTGGGACGAGGATGTAATCACCTTGGCTGGCTCTTTGATGAAATACTTGGTTTGGTGGTTGTGCTTTATAGCTGTTTTAAGTGCCCCCTTCTGGGTTTTTACTTAACTTAATGTCCATGCCATTTCAAACTGCTGTTAACCAGTACTGGTCCTACCATTATTAATTATTGGCTTCCAAATGTAACTGTAATTTCTGAATATATGTATGCTTTCTGTAATGATGGTGACATGACACATGGCATGACAATGGGATGACCTCGATACCTGCATATTAAAATGTATCCTTCACATTTTGTCTCCCACAGAGGACGCCGGTCAACAACGGCGAAGCTTTTCGGTGGTTCTTTTAGAGAGGCGAGACATGGCCGCCCCATCCAGCAGCAGGAGGGCAGGTGGGACTCTTGACTATCTGCCAGGAGCACTTGATGGGCTCACAGAAACCCAACGCACCCAACACATTTGTGGACGACAAGAGATGAGGAGTGGACAGACAAAAAGATAAATGAAAACATAATGGTGTTGTTTTAACTCTGTAATTTCCTTTTCTGTGTAATTATTGTACCTTTTGACAGTATCATAATGTATATTTTTGGTGTCTATGAATGTGTTTTCAGTGTTGTGGCTGTAGGTTTACAGCCAATCCTATGTAAAGGACTCAAACAGACAATCATACAATCATAATGAATCCGTCAAACAGAAGAGGCCACATGGATTGATGATATAACAAACACAACACACTTTACTCTGGAGCAATAATCTATTCTGTTGATTATTTTTCAATCTTTAATTTCTGTTGACTGTTATTTTCTCAAACATAATCACAGAAAATTTTATTTTGTCTTTTATTTCTTTTGAAAACCATAGTTTTAAATTCCATGCTAAATGTTACGACCGTCGCTGGTAGTGTGAGAAGGATGGCAGCAGTGCCTCTGTGACAGACCTCTTGTTTCTCATTACAGTTGACTCACCACAGAACAGGGCACATTGTCTTGTGTGGTGAGTTGCACTTCTTCAAAATCTAATTGGGCGTCATTTAATTGTGACAGGACCAGACCAGACGCTTATGAGTCAGACAGCTGTCTGGAGGTCATATTTGCAAAGATGATTAGAGAACACGTTTTTTAACAAAACCATCAAGCCTTTTATTTTTCTTTCAGTTTGGATCGCTAAAGGTTGTAACTGTTTAAAAGGTAGAGAGTAATGCCAGTAAAGGAATTGTATGTTATGTTCAAAACATTCAGATTTAGAATTAATTACAGTACACTATACATATTTGACCTATCAGATATTGTTCTGGAGCTGAGGGATAGTCTAGACAGTCCCTTCTCCTGCAAAGTAACGTTAACACATTCCAAAAACCAAATTATTCAATAAGTTACTCATTGTCTTAAACCCTATTGTTGCATGTATAAATGTGTTTTGGTTTTAAAGATTACTAAGAATTTGTATATTGTTGTTGTGATGCTTTTATGTGCTAAAATAAAAAAAAAGACTTCAGTAAAAGACATCTTGACAGTAAATGTTTCATGTGGAGGAATCACCAAAAACAGGGAAATAAATATTCTAATGTTATATATAAAAAAAGAGGAAAACATCAGTGATCAATTATGATCACCTGATAAAAAACGACTTCCCGATTTTTTTCCTCCTGCGACTAGGAGGAGACAGGAGGAATATAACAGGTTGCCAGGTTGGTTGCCTCCCCAGTCACGTATTCCCTTGAATACTAAAATGTTGCATGGAGAAGAGTGGTTCCCAGAGGCAGCAGACTTTAAAGGACTAGTGAAATCCCATGTGGTTTGTCATGCTGGAATGCACTTGGGGGGGAGCAGAGAGAGATGGGGGGACAGGGGAAGGCAAGAGAAGGGAGGATGTTGGATTGGAGGAGGAGGGGGAAGAGAGACAGGCTCCTGAGATAGCTTGAACAACTGAGTGATTGCCGGGCCTTTGGGTTTCAGGGGTTGGGGGGTTGGGGGGTAGGAGTTGTTATGGGGAGAGGACTGAGGCACTTTTGGGTGCTAGCTGAGGTGGGGAGGGCGTCAGTGCTGAGGAGAACGAACAGAGAAGGAGGAAATCATCCGGGACCAACTTCTCCCCTGACTGAGCACGCTTGCCATCACCCAAATTGAGCTGCTGACTGGTTAGGGCCAGCCAAGACAACTTGAAATGCTATGTAGTAGTGGTGGTGTTGGTCCTCACTGGTCATCAGAGGTTGATAACATGCATCAGGGTGCGCTGGCTCGCTCACTCCCTGGCTGGTGAGATTAAATAACATCAGAGACAGCTCTTTTTAATCCCCCCTCCTTTAACTCCCAGTTCCAGAGCACAGAAAGTCTGCAGGCCCCAGTGGACACTGAATATGTAGCAGGACCACATTAGCAGGTATGGTGGGAAAACATAAATGACACATCCTCAGTCCTCGTGGTTGCAGCCAATGTGTTGTTTTTTTTCGACAACTGACTCCTGTAGGAGATTACAAACATCACATGGAGATGAACCTTTTCTGTACTCGTTCTTGATCAAATCATAGCATTTTTAAGCTGTATATTACTCCTCCTAAAGAGTGTAGGGTTTAGTGGTATTTAGCAGTGTGTTTGCACACTGCAACCGAGTGGCAACCTCCAGGGCTGAAAAATTAAGGGACTCCCTAAAAACTTGGTATTTCACCCAGATGGGAGTAGTTTTGCAATATGTAGCAGTGCATGCTTCAGCAAGCTCGATGACCATCTCAGCCTGTTCTCTGAATACATGTTGTTTTCCTATAACTTATAACTATTTGGTCTCTACGTACATGGACAGTGATAGTCTGCCTTGTGAGACCATTTGGGCGGTTATATCAGATGTTTTCTGTCGGACAGCCTTTAGAAATTCAGGTGGAATACTCTACAGAAGGACAAAAACTAATTGCACAGCAAATTGTGCTGGATCAATGGACATCAATGGAATGTGATATTATGCCTTGGGGGACAATTTGGGCGATTATATGAGGAATTTTCTGCTTGAAAATCCTTAAAAGTCATGTGAAATATTTAAACTAGGACGATCTCCAGTGTAGAAGTAAGTTGTGTTGCTGTATGGTTGTTGTTTTGGACTGTCATTTGGGGGACTGAGGTTCATGTCCCGTGAGTGACAATGTTGTTTTGACTTTTTATTTTTTGACTTAGCAAACACAGTATTTTCAGGTATTTAAAAAAAGTTAAAAGTTTTTTTAATGAAATGGTTTGGGAGTTATTAAGTGGTAAGTATTTTTCCATGTTTCTTGTTTTCCTATTTGTCCCTCCTATCTCCCCTCTCCTCTCTGTTTGTTGTGTGTCTCTGATTCGTCGTGGGCGTGGCCTCACTCACCTGTACACCTGGTCTCCCAACTCACCTGCTACCAATCAACTCATCAGCCTTCATATATAAGAACTCCGGTCTTCCACACTGTCATCGCCAGATTGTTCAGTCCGCTACTGTGAGAGCAATCGCAGCTGCTCACAATTTGCCGTGAGTTATTCTCTGGTGTTATTTATTTTTAGTGCTCCACAGTCCCTGCCGCCTGTCCATGACACCCGAACACCTTCCTGACACACTTCGACAAGATCAGCCACTTCGTTCCTGGAAGCCTCAGATACACTCGCTCTCCGCAGACCTCCCTGTCTTCAGCCCACCTGTCTGCCTGCCTGTCTGCCCGTCAGTCAGCCTACCTCTTCGGTGAAGAACAGAGTCCAGCTGTTCTTCACCGAACTCAGTAAATTTTACAATAAAACTCAGAAAAACTGGTTCTGCCTCTGCGTCTGCTTTTGGGTCCTCTCTCTCTCCTGGTACAAAACATAACAAATTTCTATATTATCTTAACATGTTCCTAAATAATGACTCTTTTCAAATGTCTGCATGGCAAATTGGGTTTGGGTACTCACTTGTAGACTCAACCAAAGAATCATGGGATTGCAAGTGGTCAGCTAATCACTATGCTTATAACGAAAAAACGAAAAAATGGATAATAATCACTGAAGACTTTCAGTGTCAGATTCATCACTTTGAATTTATCTCACAAATTCTCCAAAAAGACACCTCAGTTCAAGGCTGGATTACAACTCTTCTGATTGGGATATGATTGCATTGCAGCCCTCACATTT
Organism: Hollardia meadi; assembly: GCA_037974645.1. NCBI lineage: Eukaryota > Metazoa > Chordata > Actinopteri > Tetraodontiformes > Triacanthodidae > Hollardia > Hollardia meadi. The sequence continues at coordinate 9,645,732 of JBBPCS010000283.1, forward strand.
TCAGATAACATTACAGACATCACCTTTATCTTTCACTTGCTCTCTCAGACAACTGCATGAGGCATTCCACTTGCCTGAACACAGAGTTTACTTGCCTCTGTTCTCTACTGTCAAATGTTCACACACTACAATATCTGAAAATATATGTGCATCACACACTTCAGGATATTTAAGATTGTTGTTACTCTCTGTGTCCTCCACAGAGATGCAGAGTCTGTGATAATCCCTTTAGGGATCTTGACTGAGAGTGCTCCCGCTCTCTACTGGCACACTTCCTGGTACTGAGCAGAGGAAAAACCACACACCTTCCTACAGAGAGGCGCCAAGAAAGGACATGTACTATTGGAAAATTAAAGCAATACCAAGCGGACATTAAACAACACAAGTAAAATGTCCTTTGATTAACCTGTCACTTTAATTAAAACAAAATGAATTATGTTCTCATGTCAAGGTTAATGCCGCTTAAGAACATAATTTTATAAACCCCCTCAACAAGTTTAAATTGTTGTGTAATGAATCCCAATTCTCTCTTCCATCCCCAACTGTATATTTGCAGATACGCACAATGAGTCCCTCGCACACACGGAGGACGGAGAATGAGACCGAGAGAGAACGACACGAAGAGCCTCCCTCCTTTCCTCCCCTCCTCCCTACCTTGTCTTTCATTATTTATTTACTGTCTGCAGTTTTTCCATCGCACGCATATTGATGCCGAGAAAGCAGGGTGTGAGTGCGTGTCAAAATCATTTCCTGACGAGGGAGACAAGGTGGAAGTAATCAGCAGAGCGCTGATACAATATGACAGCCCCTAGAACCGCTGGTACACAGTTAAGAGCAGGAGGGAGAAGAAAAACATCTCTCCATGAAGGAAGTGGCAAGATTTGCACAAGCGACATTTGGGTGGAAAGTAGTAAAGTTCTCAAAGTTTGGGGGAAGAAAATGGGATTCTAGGGCTGTTTTGTTTGAGCTCATCTCTGAAATCTGTAGAAAGACAATGTTTTAAAAAACATATATATATATAAGTCATTCAACAAGCTACATTAGCTGTCTATTTGTTTTGACACAAATCGGACATCTAAGTGCCTCCACTTCAGCTCAGTTCTGTTGTTGCACCCTCAGGGAATTTAAAAGTGCAATGTGTAAGATGTGTCTCATTCCCAGCTTGTCAAATACTGACGCTTTGGTAGGTTGGGTCGGCCAACAGCCCAAAGCTCCAGTATTTGGCGACGTGGGAATGAGTCTCAACAATCAACTATCTTTCACATTAAACCTTAAAGAAATTTAGAATATACTGTATGTATGTGGTGAGTAAGTGCTGGTTTCTATTATGACCAATGTCCATATTTTTAGAGATGAAGTCATTCCTCATAGGCAACAATACAATAATAATAATAATAATAACAATAAAATTTTCAGTCTGTGGCTATAAGCAGTACAGAAAGCAGGGCACAGACTAGCAGGGTGTGCAGAGAAGGCACCTGGCTGACATGATCTTTCTCCACTAATCTTGTCTGACTGGTCCTCTCTCTCTCTCTCTCTCTCTCTCTCTCTCTCTCTCTCTCTCTCTCTCTCTCTCTCTCTCTCTCTCTCTCTCTCTCTGTGTCTATCTGTCTATCTCTCCGAGGCAGGTGTAGATTGATTAGCTATCCTGCAGCCATCAGGGGACACAGTGAGACGGCCGAGCATGCCGGCTTTCCCCCCACTTCTTCCCCATGTCACACAGCTGTGCATATCTTCCTCACACATCTGTGCATCTCTATCTCATACATTTCTGTATCTGTCTCTGTCATCACCTTTCTGTGTTGCTCACAGAAAGGTGAAACACCTTCACCCCATCTTGCTCATACAAAGACACACACACACAAGTTTGGAGCAGGTTAAGTACATACAAACATGCACAGACACCATCTGCTAATCCTGGTAGGCACAGCTGATGGATGTGGAAGATGGTCCATTTAGGGTTTCCCTGCCTCTCTTTTTCACATGTTGACCTGGGAGAGCAAACGGGTTAACTCCAGGCTCTCTCTCTCTCTCTCTCTCTCTCTCTCTCTCTCTCTCTCTCTCTCTCTCTCTCTCTCTCTCTCGCTCTCTCTCA
>JBBPCS010000283.1:9647926-9662462 GCA_037974645.1 Hollardia meadi
TTTTCACGTCAGCCGTGTCCCGTCAGTTTGGACTCATATAACTGCAACCAGTTATATCAGAGGACATACAATCAGCCTTTCCAGACAGCTATGTTTTCTACGGCACTGCACTAGTAGTATCTAATTCATAAACTGTTAGAGCACTAAGTCATAAGCTTTGAATGTAGGCCTATAAAAATATGGACGACAGGAGAGCTCCCCAAAAATGAAGCCAAAACATATTGATCGCCCCCTGGTGGTGGGCTGCAATATGGGTCATAAATCCCACCCCTCAATGTTATTAGATAGGACATGGATCAAACTAAAACTCAAAGTACACCTCAAATAATTTTTTTAATGGTTTCTGTCATTTTAGGTAGCTCTTATCACACTAATGTATGTTTCAAGTGTTCATTTTTCTGATAAGTTTGGCTTTAATTAGTTATTTTATGCTATAAAAAGGCAGTGAAACCTCATGATTGACAGCTGAGCCCTGCTCACGATTGAGTGAGTCCTGTGTATGGGCGGGAACTTGATACCCTGGCTCCACTGTCATCCCACTACTGCGCAGACCCTGGCTCCAAATGATGTCACCATCGCAAGATGGCAGTGCTCATATACAGGATATTTCAGCTTAATTTTTGTACAATGGGAGGAAGTAGAGATGCATCATCCATCTTTATTTATGTAAGTGGTCATAACCAACGGGTCTGAAGTGAACAGATGCACAAAGCTTATTTACCACTGTTCACCAGGAATACTGTATAATATACAGTAGAATATAAAAGAAGAATATATGCAGTGTATATATTCTTCTTTTTTAGCAAACAAGCAATACCTCGTGCACGAAGGTCACATTTTTTGTACCTCTCTTCTCACCTTTCAGGTTACACACTGAAGATACCAAAAAAATGAGCAAAGGTGTTTTCTGTTGAAACCTGCGGTATGTTATGTCATATATGCATTGCATGGCAATGCAATTAAAATATGGCATTTGGTGACACATACCATGATATCATCACAACATTGATTGGTAGAGTTATTTGGATTGACATAGCTTTATAGTACAAGCTACAATAAGAATCTGAGAAATGATCTCTTTAGCAGCAAGGTAATTCCAAAGATGAACAAAGAGGGGCTAATAAAAATTTGTGTCACTCTGTGAGGCTAAATTAAGCAAATTTGCGTTACTTCAGGAAGACCATGGAAGTCAAGCTCAGCTCACAATCTCAGCTAAATCAGCTGATCTCAAAGCAAGCCCACATCAGCTGATGGCTCAGCTGATTCCCTTCTATGCATTCAATTGGCAAATCTCATACAGGGTGTGTTGTTTAAGCTGCTGTGGCCTGCCTACACTTCCTGCTTCCTCTGCAAGCTGCTTTGAATCCCACCTCCACCCCAGCTCCTCTTTTATATGCTGTGTCCGACAATTTCTATTGTCATTGATACCTTCTCTGTTCTGTACCCTAGGAGGATCTTTGTTGCTGCTCTCCCTGCTTAACCTTTCCATATAGGCAAATGGAAGGGCATGGAGGTGTGCTCTCCCTGCTTTCGACTTTCCACGTATAGGCAGGAATCTCCCAGAACAGAGCCATGCTGCCAAATGTAACTTACTGCAAATGGGAGTTTGACCCTGACTGAAATAAGCTACTCAACAAAGCAACATGTTACTTTTAACTGCAACACTTTGAAAACAATGAACAGTACAGAATGTAATGCTTCAACCTGTCACAAGTACCTTCAAGTACTATCAGAATAACAGTACATTACATTACAAGCAACATTGAAATTCAAGGTCAATGCTGTTTAAACTAAACAAAACGGAAAATCTTTAAAGATATGGAAAAAAAATATTTGTTTGATTTTCAAAATAGAAGAAATTCAACCTTTGGACACTTTTAAAAGTGGTCTTTGAATTTGCCTCTACAACAGAACAGTAGTTCCACACTCATAATTGCAGATATTCATTTAATGGTTTTACAATTTTGGCTGATTTACTGTTCAACTAATGAATTACAAACTTGAATTGAAATGAAAATAAATAACATATTATCTTTGAACTGATTTACCAATTATTACTTTATGAAGTGAATGAAAAAGCTGTTGAACTAATTATTGTCCTCCTTAAAGTGAAACCCAATGGATGCTTTAAATTAATGAACCGGTTTATGCTTTGGAAAAATCATTACACAGTTTTTAGGCAATGAGCTTATACTTGCACAACCGTCAGTATAATTGCAGAATTTAGGTTCTGTTGGAATTCATATAAGACTGGTAGTTTATGATTTTGCATCCAAAATGTTTTTGTATTTGTTTCCTAAATGATCGTCACGAGTATGGGGGATAGTGAGTGCTGATCTAGATGCTTTGTTCTTTTTAACCATGACATCCCTCAGGCAGTTTTGGGCACAAAGACAGATAACAAGAGAGATATGAAAAGGTCAAGGAGTAACATTGTCTTTATGTGCAAACTGACTCTGAGGACTGAAGGGAAAAATCAGAATAGAAATGTGTTTTTATACACGGTACATCCAGTATTTTACTTTATAAATAATAAACAAGTAGGAGTTAAAAAGCTGTTTACATCAGTTTCAAACATTCATCATGAAAATGTACATCAATGCTTATCTCTCTTTGATTGAAATGAGGACATACTGTAAATGCTAATTCTATTTTGACTGCCTCAGTTTACATCATGACAGGTTATATTTTCTCAAACCTCACGGATGTCCTTTGGGTGATCCAAACATAAGGATTTGTGGGACTGTTGTTGCTGCTGACAAGAACCTTATAAATCTTGCCCCAATTCTGATTTAATTCTGAGGGTAGATCGCATCTGATTTGCAAATTATCAAGCCATCTCAATGTTGTAATTGATAATTACGGTTGACTGATTGTCATATAATTACATTGCAGCTGAAATGAAAACAGACACTTATTGATTAGATGCTATCTAGATACTGTTTGGAGTTTCATTACCTTAATGCCATACCAACCATTGCTAATTTGTAAATATAAGGTTTTGCTTTAAGTCTTGAGCTCCATAATATGGGGTATTATTAATATTATTATTATTTCCCTCCACTAAACTGCAGTTGAAAATTAGCCAGCTGGCTAACACTGTCACGTTAACAGAAATGTTGGTTGTGCATTGTTCTTAGAAATAATTAAATGAAGGAAATTAAATCAATATTTTTGCCTACAAAAAATGCATTTATTTACATTTTTTATAGAATATTCCCTGTTGTTTTTCCATTTTATTTTTTTCCAGGTCGTCTGCGGTTGTCAGCAGAGAAGAGATTTGCTTTTGCTTTTTTTTTTGTTCATGGAATAAAGTTATAATAACTTGAGAAATATTGTTTTAACCTTGCAGATGAGAGTCTAGTTTCCAGTGGACTGTAAAGTTAAGAATTTGTGTTGGCCCTGGATAAGGAGATGAAATTCATCTTTATAACTTCAGAAAATCAGGATGTTCTGTCACTTATGAAGAAAAGAGCCAATCAATGCAGTTCTTTTGATGGTTGTCTACATGAGGAACAAGCATGGATACAAACCTTTGGTTTTCAGATGATCGTTTTCATATATTTCATTGGGAAAGACTGACTTAATGATGAGTGCCTTGATTTAAATGTAAGAGAAACTGAGTCACTGTGCTTTTGCTTCTGTTTACAAGTGAGCTCCAATTACAAAGTTCCACATGAGAGGAAAGAGGAGGATAAATATCTACAAACCAACAACTTTCCCAAAAGACTTCACTGCCTTCAATGAATATATCTCACTACCCAGAGGATAGTCGGCACCCAGCCCACACTCCAAAGCACCTTTTTCAGTGAGCTGCCCTCACACAGCCTTTCAGAGGGGAGACATGTTGTTAATAATTAAGGCTGTGGCTGGAGGCACAGGGAGGCTAAACTTCCTCTAACAAGTGGCTCTCTGACAGCGCAGACATATGGCTCTCGCCTCCCCATATTCTCCTCAGCCCTCCAGACTTGAGCATTCCACACACGTCCAAGGCGGGGGTGAGAAACCTCCATCCTGACTGCCAAAGAACAATAAATCAAAATCCTAATGGACGGCAACAATCGGATAATTATGAGTGCGGTCGCGTGGCACAAAAGGGAATTTTCTCCTTCAAACCGAGTTTAGTATATTTAGCCTGATTTTTTTCCCCCCAATGCTCAGCTCATTTGTTACAAAACGCCACACTGAATGAAGACTGTCCAGTTGTAGAAATTTGAACAATATTGATAAACTCTATAAAGATTTATGAGTCTGTTATTACATACAGAGCCTACAACGGAACAAGCCTAAATTTTTCTCGCCACTCTTAAATTAAATTAAAATTTTGCTTTAAGGATAAAACTGGTGATTTTCTGGATTCTTTTTGACAATAAATCCTATGAAACAAAAGAGCACTGAATTGATCTTTTTGACAAGTATTGCCTGTGTATTAAAACCTTGATATAGCGTATTCCTTTGTGCCACAGACCTCCACTGTTTAAAAAAACAAAAATATTTAAAAAACACATCATCGAGCCACGCTGTTATGCTGGTTGACATGTTTCTTCATCACCATGACACCGTTCAGTTCATGAAGAGTCAATCACATGTACACGTCATGGTGCCATAAATACTTAACTAGAGCTCTAAATATTATTCTGCAGCACAAAATAGTCCCAAACAAATGGGCTCCTGCTTGAGTAATGTTGGCTAAAAACTATGATGCACAGCTGTTTTAGCAAATTACTTATCTGTTATTTTTTTTAATGAAACATTATATATTTGTGACCTGTTTTTAAAGATTTACATCTACAGTATGAACCCAATGGGCTTGGAAGTGAGTGCTACAAACAGTGCAGGAAGTTGAAAAGTCCTAAGAAAACACATTGTTAGTTTTGGTATTTTCATGGGTTTTGCTGAAAAATAGCACCAGCTTTAACCTTTAAATGTAACTATTCTTTTACATTACTGCATCATACAAACACTCTGTAACCCACTTTAGGTAAACTGTCAATTTCCTCATTCATACAAACTGAGTTAGAAGCTTATCTGCTCCTATGACTTCAGTAAGAACTGAGCCTGAGATCAAGTACCAGGCTTAAAGCCATTAATGTCACACCCATTAATAATGACTACTGATGAGTTATGGTTGCCCATTAGAACAAGCCATTTTTGTCCTTCACAGTGTTGGAACAAATTTGACAAAGCATACCACACAAGTTTGTTGAGAAACAAATTGTGTACAGTGTACAGGATAAGAGTGTACGGGATGATCACTGATGTTATTGAATACCATTTGGACTTATATCCAGTGATATCAGAAACAAAGGAAAGCAGAAATGACAAAAGGCTGTCCATGGCAAGCATCAGTTGTACTACTTTTTGGGGCAAACTCAGCATTTGGCCAGGGAGAAGAACCGTCATTTTAAGCTCTCATTGCCTTTCCTGCTTCCTTCCCTTCTTTCTGTTGGGTGGGGGAAGGGCGGACAAATCTTGTTTTGATGCTGGCGCTGTCAGGGGGCTAGCCAGAGAGGATAGTAAACACTGCCTTTGCAGAACATTTAAAATCAATCCTTCAGCCACAGGCCTCGTCCCCCCCCCACCACACCCCAACCCTCTCTCTCTGTTTCTCTCTCTCTCTCTCTCTCTCTCTCTCTCTCTCTCTCTCTCTCTCTCTCTCTCTTCCCTGAGCCTTTCTTCCTCTTTTTCTCTCTTCCCTCTCTGTAATGTGTCTGCTGCTCTCTGAGAATAGAGGCAGCACTTAAAAGCCAGGCGTAGGGGCTGAGTTTCGTGACAAAAGCTCTGGATTTTATTACCATGCTGAGATGTGACCAGCAACCCCTTACCACCACCGCCACCACCACCACCCTCTGACAAGCACACATATAGAATTTCACACATACACATCCACACGGCCTCACTCGCATCGCACTGATGAGCAAATAATCAGGCCATTAGCCCGTGTACGTTCAAGGCAGTGGCTCATTTGCCAGCTTCCAAGCCGTTACCTTTGCTCATGATTGGCCAGAAGATTAGCTGAAAATCATTTTGTTTCCAGCGTTATTGCTTGATTAAGTCACCATTTGCCAAACAGCACAACAGTCAACAGCTACTTCTACCAGACAAAGATGGCGGTTGGAATACTAATGAATGCATGTTACATAATGATAAAGTAACTTTTTTCTGAACAACTTAAACCAAGCTGGATTTCCTCAATATCTCACCTGTGGCTTTGTCTCAGTGTGCACCCATTAGATGCTGAGCCGGGCTGTAGTGTCGAGCAGCTGGGGGAGAGCATGTGAAATCTGAACTGAGGGAGGGTAATGTGAACCCTGGTCCACACAGACGGCACTCTCACTCTGTGCCGGCCACACTGAGGATTGTATGCCTCACCCACCACCTCCTTCATGGTGTGTTTCATTCAATTTCTTTCAGCAGGTGGGGTGACAGGAAGTATAGGGCTTCTTTCTTTTTTTTTACCACAATCCACCATATGTATTGTCGCATGGCACATCTTTTGTTTCATGTCAGATTTTTTTTCTTTGTGCAGCACCGGAACAACAGCAACTATACACATGTTATCCTCCAGGGATGCAGTCATCTTCAAGGCCAATTAGTGACAAATATTTCACTTTGAGACCTGTAATTGTAAATGTCAATTCTGGTTGAATCGGAGTAATTTAAAATATTGGGTGTGCCGGTGAGATATACTTTATCTTTTTTTCTGTCAAGTTATGTCAAGTTATGTCAAATTGAAGGGGGATGGTAGTCTTGTGGTTAAGACATCAGTGATTCAACACTTCACTGTAAGCTATATAAAGACAAAATGCTAAAAAATGAATCTGAAAATAACAAAAATTGACATGATAGAGAAATAATGTGATAAAAGGAGGAATGAATAAAAAAATGTTGCACCTTACCTGCAGAGGAAACATTTTTGCTTGTAATCATAAATTAGGAACACATACAAGTACCATCCACTGGTAAGATTTAAGTAATCATAACTTTGAGGTGAAGGCAAGCTTGCACATGTGCTGCAAATGGCTTTGGCATCTTTATCCCTAGAAATCAAAATGGGCTTTCCGCTACTGACTGACTGAGTGGTGATATTTCTACGCTGCAGCGCATTACTTCAGATAGGAGCCACTGCTGGTGGTGTGGGTGGGGGTAGGGAGGGATGTCTGGTACAAACAGCCATCGAGGATGGGGGTGTTTCATGTGAGCAAAAGGAGCTGCGGCAAGAGCCAGCTTTCATAGTCATAGTTAGGTAAAATTTGTTTTTTAGATGCTTGTCATTTTCCTCTTAAGCTGGTCTTTTTCCTGCAAATCACACAATCCAAGCTCGCTGGGATGCACGTATTGGGATTAGATAGATGAAAAATTAACATTGAGTTAGTTTTCATTAACAGGTACAGACAATATGCCCATATTGACGATAATCATGATATCAAACGATTAAAAATTGACAACATGTTAACATTGCACATTTGAGAATATTGTGTAAATAATCCAGTACATATGTTAGTCCTTGTGGATCTTTTGTTTATCAGTTCATCAGGTTGCCGTTTCACTATTCATTAAGTGTAATTGTTCTTTGTGTACGTTTTTGTACAGTTATGGTTACAGACTCTCTCTACACCTCCCTACACTCATATTTTGATTGTAATTTATTTGCTAAAAAAAAAGACAAAACACACAATTAACAAAGTTAACGATGAATCTGACTGATAGCATTTTTTTTTCAAAATTTCTAAAGATATTATGAAAAAATCGTTATTGTGATTAACATGGTAGGAGTGAATACCATAACAGCCCTAAGAGCTTTACGTTTTCTATACTTACACCGCAAAAAACAATTTTCACATTGTCTTTCATATATGCTGACTCCCATCTAATAAAGTGAATTTCCACTTGAATCCTAAATACTGTATATCACGAAACTGCCAAACTGCAAACACGTAAAATAAAAAAGTCAATTAAACACATCATCAAAAACTTTAAGGAAATAATGTACATTGTACATTGTGGCTGATTGGTCCAACATGAACAGAGGAAAAGTATTTAATGCAATTTGATGACTCTTCACTACTAGGCAATCAACATGCAGCTGGACATTTATTGTGCTCCAGTTTTTATTGGTACATAAGAAGAGAAGACACCACCAGGGAAAATGTGCTGGGTTTAAGAGATGCACAGTGCACGCAGGCCTCGATCTTTGAGCTGCTCCGTCTTTTAAAGATGATTTGCACAGCCAGACTGCACAACAACTTTTCTCCCATGTTATTCAAAGCAACAGGCTCCTTCCTCATCCTGTCAACAGGTGTTGTTTCAGTGGACAGGCTGTCCAGGGATGTTGTAGGAATATATAAGGCCTTGTATCTCCCAGTGCTTGTTGTAGATCATTGTGAGCAGACGTGCAAAAAAATGTACTTTTGCAAACAGTGTTGTGGACTTTGTATTGTGTTGTGGGCTTTCCAAATGTCATTGTGGTCAGAGAGGAAAAGACATGATTCCTTGACAGTTCAGTCAGTTAATTAAAGAGATGCAGACATATCAAATGTTTGCACAAGGCTTTCAGTGCTGCCCATGATGCTGTATGTGTATTTTGGGATGAGAGCAATGCCTCTGGAAGTGGTCATTAAGAAATTTATCTTAACTTACAGTAAAGCTTCTTTCAGAGGTCTTTGCCATTTTTATGTGAAAACATGTAAAAACAAGCAAAACCATTCAAGATTTTATAATGTAAATTTTATTGTAGTTTTGTCAAAATGATTGCACAAGGGGGAAGTATGCCAATTTAATCTTCATGTGCAACCATCCTAAACAAAAAATAATTAAAAGTGTACTGTAAAGGCAATATCTCACTGGTAAAAAAAAAAAAAAAAAGAAGTCCTGTGCCACCTTTATATGCATTACACTGCAACACAAAGTCTGTTTATGGTTAAAATACCTCTATTTAGTTTATCACACACAAAACTCTATTTATAAAAGGTTTTGTGGCTAATTGCCCATAAACAACTTGGAATATGCTCTTTCTTAAAGGAATAGTTGGGCATTTTGGGAAACTTATTGAGAAGATCGAGCCACTGTTGTGACTGTGCTTTACTGTGAGCGCTATAAGAGCTGTGATTGAACTATAGAGTCATGAGATGAGTTGGTTAGTTAAAACTGGAAGCAGGGGGAAGCAACTGGCTCACAAAATAAACGGCAGTCAACATGTTTAAGTTAAGAACATTGATCAGAGGTAGATTTTTAAAACTACGGTTACACAGGTCAAAAATCTATAAAGTTGCCACACGCAGCAGTGATGAAACAAAAGGTGATTTGCCTTTCACATAATGCAAAACACCACTGTGACATCACTGGACAAGTTTGAAACCAAAAAAGGAATTACAGCAGCATTATAGCCTGTAATAATGAGTATAGTATGCACCATTGGCAAATCAAAAACTGTTTGTTTGTGTGTGCTCAGCAAGTCAAACTGAGATTTAGTGGTTGACTTCAAGTTAATTTCATTGTCAACACCAGTTTGTGCTGAAATCCACACAGAGATGATGGATCCCAAAAAGAAATGCCACCTTCAAAACCTGCCATGAAATATGGAATTCTTTTTTACTCTTTTTTTTTTCTAAGAGGAAGACTTTCTTCATGCATGGTTTCCGTTTGCTGCACGGTGAAAACTGTTGTTACCAGGCAACAGGCATAACAATGACACAGGTGCTCTCTCTCATCCAGTGTTCGTGGGTTTTACATCCTCTCCTCAATAATGTTGAATGGCACTTGTTCTAAGTTCAGCATGAATTTATTACACTTATAAAAAGGTTGCACCTTGATTAATCAGAACATCCTGATCTCGTCTCTCTTCTTTCACATTTAGCTAGGGGCTTGTGTGTGTGTTGTTTTTTCTTTTATTTTTAATAGTTTTCTTATGCAGTCATAAAAATGGCTACATGTACACCGCAAAAATGTCCATCTCATTAAGCATGTTTGTATGTTGTTATTGTTTTAACAACTGAAGTTAAATTTCAACTAATTTCCAATTCAAAACAGCTTGCTTCAAAAATCTGTGCCAAACTATGTGTTGGAAATATACAAAAAAAAAAGGTAGATCACTATTAAAATTGAGCGAAATTACACTTTGTTTAAGACAACTATTGCAACAAGTTTATTTGTACTGGAAACATTTTCACTTTTTCCAGAAAATAGGATGTTTGGGCTTAACTTATTTTTTTTTTTTACAGTGTGAGAGGGAAAAAAATGGATAAACAAGAAGTTCTGCAGCTATGATGGTTTTTTACAGAAACCCGGCATCCGAGCGTATTTCTAAAAACAGATTTTCAAAGTTTCTTTCAAAAGCCTGGCGTAATCCTGGCTCACATTTTTCTAAACACTAAATCACAAACAAAGAGGCAGGAGAGGAAGAAAAGCAAGGGCAGAACTAACAGGCTGTTAACACCAGCCTGAGCCCGGCCCGATCTCCACGTCTGTCTCCTTTCTTGCTTTTCAGAGATGGCAGAGGCTTTGAGCTTCGTTAAATTGTCGCTCCTGCCCCTCCCCCACCTCTCTCTCTCTCTTTCCTTCGATCGCCTCTCCCTGTCTCTCTCCCTTTCTCACTCACTCTGTTCTCAGCATCCCTCCTCCCCCTCCTCCGCCCCCACCACCTCAGCAGGCAGTCTTTCGCCCTTAATCAGAAGGCTGCGGCTCCCTGCGCTCCTCTACCTCCTCCCTCCATCCTTCTCATCACCCCATTCGCCCCATCCCCCCTCCTTCTATCCTTTCACCACCAGCCGCCACTTCCCTCCCAGCACTCTCTCTCTCCCTTTTTCTCTCTCTTTACATTTTTCCTCTCTCCTCCCCCCCACACACCTCCTTCTACACCCCTGCAGTTAGCGTCTGCCAAAGGCCGCTTCTGTTCATCACTCACCCGTGCACTTAGCAACAAAAGATGTGTGGTAATTTCCTTGCGTGTGCGGCAGACCGCCGGCCCGGTCACACCCCGAGGGGCGATGCAGGGAGGGAGTGCACCGAGACTCTTTGCCTCGCCGCTGCTCGCTGCTGACCCCCATGTCACGCATGATCGACGTGGGGAGAGTGGTGAGCTGTGGCTGCATGAGTGGCAGGCCGGGGAGACAACGGTGGTGGGGCGGGGGTGGGTGAAAGCACTGTCAGAGCGGTGGTAGTGATGGTATGATGGTGTGTGTGTGTGCGTGGGTGTTTGGGCGCGTGTGTGTATGCGTGGGGGGTTGGCTGGCGGGGGAAGGAGCAACGCTGATGGCTGCCACCGGCCCTGGCCGCCACGGTGTGTTTGTTAAAATGACTTCCTCGTGCAGCATTGTCACTGACTCGCTGCTGCACCTGCTCTCCTCCTCCTTCCCAGCTTCCATGGCTTCATACTCTCTCCATCTCACTATCAGCCACAGTGCTCCCTTTTTTTCCCCACAGACATAGCTTTACAAATGACTGTAAATTCTCAAAGTTCAGACCAACACTGCTGCACGTTTGCAGAACCTTTTATGAGCTTTTCAAAAAGCAGCACCAAGAATCAAAACAAGAGAAAGCGTTCTTGAACAAAGCCAAAGAGGTGATACACACACAGATGAGCTTGCAAACACTTTAACATATGCCAAAGCAAACACACATACATAAATATGAAGCGTGCATGTGCGACTCATCAGGCACACAGGGGAAAGGTATGTTACTGGAATTCTCTTTTCCCAGCAATGAAGGAGTGTGAGTGAGTGTGGCGGTGGGGGTGGGGGGTGCGGGTGTGACGACACCTCCATCCAATCTGATCAATGGTGATATTAATCTAAGCACGAGTCAGCCCCACCGCCCCGGTATTTGATTAAAACAGGGAAGAAATATGACGTAAGCAATAAATCTGTTTGTCAAAATGGCATGTGGCATGAGAGGAAAGGAAATACTGGCACAGATAAGGGAGAGGAGAGGAGAGGAGAGGAGAGGAGGGGAGGTTGAATGACAGGGAGAGATGGAGGGAGTGCAGAGGGGGTGGGGTGGCTGGTGACTGACCTCAGCATTTCCGCTGCATGAGCGAAGCACTCAGGCTGAACCAAATCTTCACCTGCTTGCCTCCCACTGCACTTCCACCAAACTACCTGTCCCTCCCCTGTGTTCATCTCCTCCTCTTTCTTTCGCTCACTGTCCGGATCTCTCACCCAGCACCCATGGATAACAAAATAACCCTCCCATCCTGTACTGGGAGTCTGAACATGTATGTCATTGTGTTGGAGCTCACTGATGGAAATAACTCCAGAGAACAAGGGTTGACTGAAATGTCCAAACTGTACTATGTAAAGATTGCCACATACACCACCAGTGACTGAATATAAAGATGGAAAACAGTAGAAGTAAGTGGAGACATGACGTCCATCTTTATTTATGTCAATGAGCATCACGAATGCTATCTAATTCCATTATATTTAACAGAAGACAGACATGTCTACAGCCGATATCTCCAAAACTTGGCAACTCACACCAAAACAATCTAGATGCATAAATAGCACCAACAAGTAAGAGGAAAAATATGTATGTCTGATTTCTGCATGAACTTTCCATTACATTTCACACATCATGGATTCAGTACTACATTCAAACAGCAAAAAGTATTTTCCCATTTTTATTCTTCATCAAATATAGAGAGAGAACAATGTGTGCTGTAGAACACAGTATACAATATTGTCCTGCTATGCTGGGTAGCTATTATGCTGCCCATTGCACTGAAGGCAAAGGGTCATAGTCTCTTCTCACAAGACTGAGCCAAAGTGATGACACATTTATGCTCGTCTCACACACGATTTCGATATATTTATGAAAGAAGACAACATTTTATTGATGGTAAACATGTCAAATTTTACAAATACAGTAAATAGTAACCAATACGGCTACTTCTTTGTCAGAGAAAGTCCAGAGCCTCCCTTAAAAAACCAAATGCTGTTTTTTTGTTGAGTTAGGATAAACATTACAAAATTTGTGAAATGCTTTCACTCATTCTTAATTATTTTGCCCTTCTTGTAAATTCAACAAATGTATTCAATTCAACAAAGCATAAAGTTATGTCTTTTGTGTAAATAACACAAAGGATTAAGTGCACTGCAACTCAAGAAAACACATGCAAATATACAAACACGCTTTTCTTCCTCTCCTGCCTCTTTGTTTGTGATTTAGTGTTTAGAAAAACACACACACACATTACAGAAAAGTGCTGCAAATACAGAAAAGTGTTTGATTGGTTAGTTTTCAGATAATATCAAAGTAAACCAATCAGAGGCAGGATAGGGCAGGCCATTCCTTCGTCGTCATAGAAAAAAACTGGGTCCATTCATGCTTACAGGAGAAATGAATGGGATCATAGGGCCGATTCTTTCATCCCTTAGTCACCAAAGTAAAAGTGGGAACCATTTTTCACAAGCCACATGTCTTCTGAATATTTTGACACTACAACACAGTCTCGCAAGATCTCAAGATCTGCCTCACTGTAAGCAACGCACTTGCGCGAAATCTTGAGATCCGTAGCGAGCATATTGAGCTAGGCTTGGGCCAATATTCGATATTATCGAATATCGCGATATTTGCCGTCATCTGCAATATTTTTCACAATATCGAATATCGAACAGCTGTTACGGCATCTTCGGACTTTTATTTTGAAAAGAAAATGCACGCGGAACTGCCGTGGCGGCGGCATGATGTAGGCATGCATGCAGCACTTTAATACACAGACATGGAGGATTTAGTTTCAAAGAGACCATATGTCGTCTTTGCTGCAAGCACGTGATGACTAAGCAGGGCAACACCACAAACTTGCGGTCTCACCTCAGAGTCCATCACCCAGCACAGTTTGCTCAACTTGACTTGCATCTTCTTAAGTTGTAGTGCGTTGAGCTCTCTTGGCCACCATACATGTGTCCTAATGATGTCAACTGCCAACATTAGTTAATGACATGCCATGACGATACTCATTTCCTAAATTTAGTAGTTTTTGTGCCTGGACGTAATCAAACTTTTAGTGTTGATCAGAAAACGGTCATACTGTATGAATTTTTAACAGACATTTAACAGTACACAAAATAATTGTGTTTTGCTAATGAGGCTATCAGCTCATATATGTGTGTGGTTTTGAAAAGAAATGACAAACAGAAAAAGGTCACAGATAAACACACACAATACAGTTAAATTTATAGTTCTTCAGAAAGAGGAAATATATTGTACTTCCTTTCCTTTGTCCATATATCTGTATATAGTAGTGATGTGTCGGTCGCGAACGAGTCGGCTCTATGAGCTGGCTCTTTCATGTGAACGATAGGAGCCGGCTCTTGTCTGAGAGCCGATTTGTTTTTTTCTCTCTTTTTTTTTTTCTTGTTTATTATAACAATTCGCCTTATAATCTAAGGAGAAACGGGGAATGGGCAGATCTGCTACCAGCCAGATCTAGGAGGTTTAAAGCAACAAAGATAATCAGAATGTCATTGCCTCACTATAAGGGTGAAATTATACAGTACATTAATGAAAAAGATACTTGCTGCCTGAAGCACCATATTGT
>JBBPCS010000283.1:9662562-9673231 GCA_037974645.1 Hollardia meadi
TGTAAAATAATGGTATTCTGGAAATTATAAGGTTTAGTATAATTACATTGAATAATTTAAGTGATACACATACCAATGTGAGGTCAAAACATTGCTAAATTTGGCTGAATTATAAAAACCAGAAGTGTACTAAATGAAGAGCTGTTTGGGAGCCGAAAGAGCTTATTGCTGAGCTGAGCCAAATGATCCGGCTCACTAAAAAGAGCTGAAATTCCCATCACTAGTATATAGTATATTAGATTGCCATCTCTGTATTTAAATTCAGTGATTTTGTTTGATATTTCTGTCCACAGTTGCTAGAGTGTACTGCATGCACTGTGTTTGGTATAACTTTTCTTTTTCAGATAATGGAATTTATATTGAAACTTTCTCTATTAAGTTGTGTACTGTACTGTAAAGACTACCAACTACAGTAAATCCTCACCACATGTCTCCCTGATTGTTATGCAGTGAAGGTTTATATTTGTTTCTAGAGGCTAGAAAAAAAAAAAACAGGCGTGTGAGTAGAGGAAAGTTAGTCCATTCATTAAATTCTTCCCTACCCACTTTTGATGCAGTAGCACCTTAGCCCTGGGGCCAGATTAAACTGCCACACCCTTCCAGTTCCTCATGCAGAAAATATGGATTTAGTGAGATTTATACAATCTTATCCCCTACAAAGTCCCATGAAACTTTATCATTTTTCCTTCTGTTGCTCTCATATATTTATCCTCTGACAGACTGATATAGCCTTCAACATCTTGATAACCACAGCTGCCCTTGTGCTCTATCCAAGCCTATACAGACAATACAAGCAAAAAGGCAAAAGTCTTCTTTACAACTTTTTTTTCTCATTCAAGCAATTTAGAGCAATCGCATTTATGACATGATTCATTTACACAATATAACAACAAATAAAACAGATAAGATTACCTTGCAGACATAGCAAAATAAGTGAGGGAAAAAGCATCTGTGATTGTGACTGTGGACTAACTGAGACTCCCATCAGCAAGAAATATACAATTACACTTTTATGATTTAAGGATGAACGACTCCATTTTTGTTTTAGCAACCAAGGTACACAAGGTAGCCTAGGTTGGTACAAATGCTGCAACTGTAGAACAAAAACAAAATGGAGACAAATTGGATAAAAAGCCTCTTTTTTTTTTGAGAAACTGACGTTGAAGTGGTGTAAAAATGCCACTTCATGTTTGCACAGAATTGTTTGCACATTATTGAGCCATATAATTTGTTTGTCTTCCGATATGCAAATGTGAAGATTTTTATTACGCTGAAAATGCTCCTAAACACATCCTCAAATCTTGTTGGATTTTGTCTAAATGCCGCTACACAGCACCACTAAACAGCTACTGTTACTATTGATAAGTAGGAGAAATATTACCCCTGTTTTTAAATCAATAACGTTAGCAAGCCAGCTAACACACAACATGTGAATAAGACAACTTTGGAACTACTAAGAGTCGCATTTCTCCTTTTTTTCTTGAACAATTTGACTCCCAGATGTCAAGGTAACAGATAAGTACTTGCATTAGTAACTGTAATGTACTGACCTTTAAATTGTGATCCCTCACGTAAGTAACGTGTTCCTGCCCAACACTGTGTGTCATGCATGATGCTGTTTTAGTGTCAGACATGGGGCATCTTTTGGACTATAGGAAAGAAAGTTGTTGTGTCAGGCTGATAATTAAGTTGAGGAGGGGATATCCAATCCATCTCTAAATGTCAGTCCTTCACTTCTGGCTTTATGCTCCACGCTGGTCACTGTCTGGACAGATGAATATTGTAAGCAAACTTGTTTATATGCTTATTTATCATTAGTGCTGGTCCTAATGAATGTTGCAAGGCGTATAATTAAAACATGTAAATAAAATGACATCTAAAAGACTTGACAACTTGAATACAACAACAAGTTGTCTTGTGAAGACCGTCATGTCGAGTGGCTGCACACTCATTTAGCAGCAGTCACTCTTTTTTTGAGAGGCCAAATAGAGCTTTGTTTGCCTTGCTGACGAGCCATGGATCCCCACCATCTGTGTGCAACTTGGCCGTGAGTGGTCCTCATCCACAAATGGGGTGAAAACATCTCTGACATGAGACGCAGAAGAGGGATGAAGGGACTAAGAAGGATGGAGAAGGATGACAGAGAGATGGAAGAGATGAAGAGTGGGGCCACGCAGGAGGAGGAGGGTGGTGTAGGGCAGCCCAGTATGTCACGTGATCCCCTACTTCAACTCACTGCAGGGGGGAGTCAGGTAGGCAAAAGAACCTGTCAACATGCATGTAAAAGCGTGTGCACACACACACACACACACACACACACACACACACATGCAACAGCATAAAACTGTAACCAAATAAACCTGAGTGGCAGAGGTTAAGGATGAGGGAATAGATTTTTTTAGGTCACGCTAAACCTTCAAACATCAAGGTGCTTGATATAAATAACCCATCTACCAAGAGGGATATCTGCCCAGCACAGGGGGGGCGGTCAGTTCTTGACATCTACCTTCATCAATGTCGTACTGCTGTGTGGTCAGAAGAGGAAAAGGTAAGGAAAAGCAGCACGAAATTGAGAACAAGAATGTATTATTAGTTCTTCAAAGTTCTTTCTGTACTAATGTGTGTGAACCATTATCATGGCTAACTGCAGAGACTAAGTTAAAAGTTAAAAATTAGTCACATGTTACTGAGGCCTAGTATATGCTGTTTTTGTCAGGTATAATATACATCAAGTGAGCACTGTTCATATGGTAGTGTCATGTCCACAAACAAATTGTATGATAGGACCTCTTGTCTATTGAGCTCCTTCTAACTGGAATATGCTCCCCACCATCATCAGACAGATCAAAAGCAGATTTCCTTTTAAAAAGTCACTATCACAAAACTTGATAAATCTCATATGGATGTTACTTGTAGCTGTTTTTGTTTTATTTTTTTATTATTATTTTGACAATTCTGTTCTTGTTTTCATTTTAAGTGTCTAACTTTTCAAATGTATAGTTATTTCACTTATTTTCTGATCTTTATTTCTGTTTGTTTTTTAACATTTTCTCATTTTATTAATACTGTGTGATTTTATACTGTTGTTCCTGTTGTTGTTTGTGTGGAGGAAGACTAGCGACCACTTTGTGAAAGCTAATAAAGAATAAACAGCACTATAGACAGCTGAGGTGAAACCAGAACCACCAGGTTCTGATAGATGCAAAAAAACTGATTCAAAATCACACTGACATTTGGAATTCTGAATTTATTACAAAAAAATCCAGCCCTATCCACCTTATTGTTGGAGGCGCTACAGTAGAAATGATTATAGGTGTAACTTCCGGTTAGGGTTAAAGGAGCAGTAAACTTGTTGGTCCCAGTGGCTAACCATGGTGGCTGGCAGACAACCTTTCTAAAGTAATTTGCCTTCAATTTAGCAACATATTAACAGATATTTAACTGAAGTAATTATTTTCTAAAATGTTCTTGTGGAGCTCTGGTACTTATTGCGCCGTTCGCAATTGTACTAACAGCCAGACTAAGCTAAGCTAAATTTGTGGCTTCAACAACAGTGTTTTGAACATGGACCCAAAACAAAAAGAGATTGTTCCTGTGACCAACGGTACAGTTTCCAAAAGAATTTAAAAGAATTAAGCTAAAAAACCTAAACTTGAAGAGACCAAAATGCTGTATGAGTGCTCATTTCATTTTGTCGACAATGCAGGAAACCCCACATCCAAATTTGTGGTTGAGCTACGTCTGTCATTACAAAACACATTGAAAAAAGTTAATAAAACTATCAGAACATTTTATTTTCCACAGTTTTGCCGCTGCGTGGCTGCATATCACCCTGCAAAACATGAGCACTGAGCTGTTTGTATTCCACCTGACGTTGAAACTAAAACCCAGGCCCAGTGATGTTGGACTTTAAGGCTTTGAATAGGCTCTATGTCTGCTTTAAGGTAGAGAAGGTTGTGTCCCACCTCCTTTGAAAACCACCGTATTACTGTGGAAGTAATGTTACTGATACGCCTCAGAGCTTTTCATCGCTTCACCGTCTGTAGCAACGGCGTCAATAAAGTAGCTAATTATAGTAGCGTAAGTTATCTGAGGCCCCTTCTTCAGGTCATCCTCCCATCCCTCGATAGCAGAAGGCAGAGGTATGATCATATCTCATTTGCGGTGTAACGGGGGGTGTCCCCACATGTTTTACTTAAATGTTTTACTTTTAAGAATGAGGATTAGCGTACCATTACCGAGGAAAATGCTGGTTCCGGCTCAGTGAGAGGACATTGCACCCATAATTCATGCAAAGTATCATGGAGGCTATGAATAAGTTGGATAACATAAGGTTATGTTAACAGTATTTGTGCATTTCATGTAATGTTGGTGTTTTAAATTTAAATTTTGAATAGCCCTTAACAAACATCAGTTGCCATGAGCCCAATATAGTTGCGGGTTAAAAAGCCCCAGCTTGTCTGACTGAGGCAAATCGAGTGGTGAGAAGTGATGGTGGATAGAGAGGGGCTAAAATGTTTTTAAGACAGCAAATACTATAAGGATTAAGTTGGAACTCTGATATTAGAAGGGAACATGGGTGTTCAAGACATTGTACAGATTATGCACTGCTGCAATGGAAATTTTTCATTCTGCTTGGGCACAGAACTAACAAGGTAACACTTTTACGGATTGTCAGTGAATGCACCGATCTTTATCTGCAACAGCAAATTTGCGCCACGGTTGAGCAGCTGAATTTCAAATAGCCCTAGCAGCTAATATTTACAGATGACCAGCTCAAAATGGTCGAACGTGGCTGAACACCAGACTGGGACCGGACATTGCCTTCAAGACCAGCGGAAGCCAGTTTGAGGACGGGGCTACAGGTGATTTATAGCGGCTCCAACAAGGACAATGACTTCAGGGACGACATGACACAGCAGGCAGGGACAGGAGAGAGACAAGTGGCAGAACAGAGAGATAGAGTCGATGAATTGAGGATTTATTTCAACCAAACCAGAGGTGATTGTGGAAAGACAAATCAAGGCAGTTTTGATGAGTTTTGTTTCATTTATGTCTTGTTTGAATGAAGAGTGTTTTACGATGAGTTAATGGGGCAATTTAGCTCGTCTTAGTTCGATAAGAGAGAAACTTGAATTCAGAAGGTGTATGGTTTTATATTTCTGTTAGTAACGAAAATAGGTGTAAGAATATTTATTTTCTTGACATTTTGTGCATTTGTTTTGTTTACTTATTAGACTAAACGCTAAGAGAGCTTGTGGAACTGCGTACTGTCGTTTCTTGTCATAATGCAAATATTTAAGCTAACGGTGATGAAGAGAGACAGAAAAGTCAAGACCAAATTGTGCACATAAAAAAGAGGTAAACTACTTTTAATTCATGTGGAAATGACTTGTATAAGGTTTTCCCACAGATGGTCTTCTTCAGGTAAAAGTGAAGAAGTGAACACACCTGGTTTTAATAGAAAACGATGATTACAACATCTCTTAAACTAAATGAGTCATTTGATGAGACATTTTCAAAAAGATAAGAGACTGATTTGATCACTTCTGTAATTTTCTTGTGTTAATGTGATAGACGTGAATGTGGGGGCTCACACCTGATCTGTGGCCCTCTGTGATGGGAACTGGGACTTGAGACACCATGTTGACACTTTTTACTTTTTGACCTCTGTTATGTACATGCACATAATTTGCTGCTTTATTTTCCAAATCATAGGAGACAACAAGCAAAACAAAATCTTTACTGATTGGTGTACATAATAGAGTGCAATATTAATGTAATATTTTGTGATCACACTTGAGACATACAGACTAGGAATATTGTCCTGGTGCAGCAGGTTATCTGATCATCATGATTCATAACAAACTATAGGTGTATGTTCACTTCATGCTATGTTATGAGCTGTCCAAAGTTGGCAGCTTTCTAGAGTTATAAAATCCTATGTTATAAACAGCTTCGTAATGCTTTGTATTTTCTAACCTCCATAGATTTATTGCTCAAACTGGACTTCCTGGATCTTATTTCACCTTCTTGCCAGAAACAACACAGCCTCTTGCAGGACTGGTGCTGTTTTTGATATGAACACCCAAAAGGGCATTGGATTTAAAATGGCCAAATGCAGAATCAATACAATGTGGGCGTAATTTCTGAGAATACTGGGCTGCTTGAGTGCATGGAGTTACAGAAGCTAGTGGAACAGAGGCTGGTCCAGATGCAATGTCTGGGCATCGACTCTGTGTTTTCACAGTTATTCAGGTGTGTGTTTATTATCTTTGTGGCCTGTCTCTTAGCATGCAGTTTCAGTTCCAGTGCAGTGGTGGGTGAGGAAAGGAGAGCCATATCTGGGCCCTATTGCTAATTGAGAACAGCACTGGACCCCAAGATCTGCCTCACTGAGGCTTTCTTAATCCATGGCTGTTTAACACTGGCTGTGCTTGAGTAATTAAGCAGATAATCTTCAATTAAACTGAGCTCGACCTCACAGCCCTCTACCCCCATCCTGAGACAGATGGGCCTTGGAGCACACAGCGCCTCTTCCCCAAGATAAATGGTCCACTCCCCTGCCACGCAACGCTGGTGGCTGCCATTCTTTATGGCAAGTGTGTATGCCATTATAATTTTTTTCCACAGGACTTCAATATCGCCACACTGACACATTTTTTGGCCTTCCTTGTGTGTACAGTAGGAGTAAAAAAAATTTTTTAACACATTTTCTTTGTGTATGTTTTAACATTGTGTTGATTTCTAAATGGTCATAGTTCATAATTTATCAATATAAAATGCCCTTTTTAAAATAAAAAATGTAATGAATTCAATTGGATTTTAGATATATATATATATATATATATATATAAATAAAATTTAAAACCGTGAAAAGGAGCTGGAAGAACATCCACTCTTTCTCCCTGATTGAGAAATTCTGGACCTATGAATCACAGGCCTTGCGCCTCGCCCACCGCCGCTGTTTGGGCAAGGTTGACTGGTGAAAGATCAGTGCACATCAAGGTGGCTATCATTAGAGGAAATATGGGTTAGACAAATGGCAGTAGCTCTGTCAGTATGCGCTATGGCATACATATTGTGTGTCAGCATATACAGTGTATGGTTATCCTTACCTCAGCCGTAACGGTACGTTTGCGCCTCAGTCAGACCCGGACTCAGATGAGGAGTCTGTTGTGCACCAAAATCAGCAACTAGCAAACGTATCAGAATGGTAAGAGTAGTTAACCTCTTTTGTTTATGTTGTTTGTTAGCATGTTAGCTTGTCACTGACAGTAGCTGACAGTGTTAGTAGTTGTGAAACGTACAACAATATCTATTAAGATGTTAGTGTGTTGAATCTTGAAGTTTGCCTAGGAACTGGCTCATTGGCAGCAGTAGTATTTATAAATTAGACAGTGATTGGCTTACATATTTGTGACGTACCAAATCTAACTCGTGTGTGCGTTTGAATCTCATCTTTTGAGGAAGTGCACAGACATCTCCCCCTTCACAGGAATGTGAAAACACTTTTCTAGTGACAAACTTTGAACAGATACAAGTCAGTATAGTCCAGGTCAGACATTTTAGGGGATTTAAACATAAGAAAAAACACATTTTTATGTGGAGGGGGGTCTTTTAGAAGCATTTGTTATATTTGTAGAAAATCTCTTAAAATCCCGACAGCAATCAATAAATCAAATGCTCTGAAAAAAATGTATCCTCAAAGCTATAGGCGTTGCTATAGCTTTTAGTGCTAATCTCTCAGGAATGGCAGAGAAAGTGCTGACAATTTTCGAAAACTAACATGCTAGCTTGACATTTGTACTAACTAGTAGCCACATTTGTTGTTTACATTAATAATGGTATTGTTCTGTGTTTTCATACATGTGAATGAGACAGACATAGCGGGTACGTCTCTTGAATAACCAACCCCATTTAATCCCAGGGTGTCAAATATGGCCTCTGTTGTTTATAGAGTTGTCTTGTTTTAATTTAGATATCCAATTTAATATTTTCTAAATATAGAATTTCTCTCTATTTTTATGTGGGGGGTTTTCTCACTCCATCAATCCATTTTAATCTGCATCGCATGATACTGTCCAATAAGGTTTTTCAACACTTCAGTAAATTACCTATCAGAATAGTGAACACAATTAGTAAGATTGTTTCATGATCAATCAGTGACATCACATTGAACGGGCACATTTTCTGTAACTGTACTTTACTGATGCACTTTCGGGGTCGGGCAGCTCGGGTACTGACAGTGAATAGACATCTAGTATCTGATCATCACAGTTTAGCCTATCTAATATTAAGTGGGGGCCATATTCTAAATTTATACCAAAGAGAGTATCTTGGGGCTTGACACAAGAAATCATTTGATACCAATTAAAAAGGTCTAATATGCGCATGGAGAGATTCAAAAGCCAAGAGGAGAATTTTACTGTGTTGGTCTGTGTTTTGATGTTTAAATGTGTGTCTTTGTTCTACCACTGACTTCACATGTAAATGATCTCTTCATTTGGCTAAAATTGAAATCCTTTGAACACGTGTACAGTTTGTGCCTTATCAACAGTGAATTTCATCCACAGCACAAATACAGAAACTCAAGTATAGGAATTAAAGGATGTTGCAGGAGTTATTTTATATTTTTCTATTGTCACCATCACATGAAAAGACCAAAACCCACAATGCAGTAGTCTGTCTTTTCATGCTTTCTAACATCCCAACACTGCATGTGGCACTCATTCCTACTGAAGATGTAAACTAAAGAAAAGAAATAAAGAATGGGTCTGGCTCAGTAATTTCCTACAGCTGCAGAGAACTTCAGTTTCTAACAAATGTTACTCTATTGGGGACTATTTTCAGCTGTAGACTAATACACAGTATTAGTATTTACAGCAGCAGGACAGTCTATAGGACTAAAAATAAGCTACATTGCCTGTGTCCATCATAAAGGAATATGTCATCCGGTTTAACTGTGTCGTAATAGGTCTGGACAACAATGGAGTTCTGTAGCACAGAGGAATAAGCTTGATGAGGCTTTGGTTACACAGACAATATTTGTTAATAGGAAACCTTGATTGATGGTTTTACTCTTTTCACAGGATTTTTGACAGTAAGAAAAATAAAAAATATTGCTGTATCCTTTAAGTTTTCATGGGCTTGTGCTCGGCATTGGGTAACAGAAATAGTTTTGTGTGATATAATTTCAGGAGGCAAGAAATCAATGAAATATGTCAGCAGAGAACAATTCTAATATGATCACAAACCATAAGAAATGGGTCCTTTTTCAATGAGCCTAAACAAGCCTCAGAATTCCCCTCACCCAAAGCACATACATTTAAGATGCCTTATGGGACCTCGGTGCCATTTTAGCCTCACGCTAACGATCCTTACAAGCTTATCAGTGCTGCTAACACTTGCACATAACCCTCGCTCCCTCTACCTCTCCTTCCCCTCCTGTTTCCACAGCAGTAATTAAGCCATCAAAGCGTGCAACCATGCCCATCCTCCGTCTCTAAGGTGAGAATACGGGCCCACATGTCAAGTGGAGCGCAGCCACCCGTGTGTCTCTTTAAAGGGGAAGGCACAAGGGACATGCAGGCAAAGAGAGAGAGAGAGAGAGGAGTTGTCTAATACCTGCTGCCACTCCATGCTGGAGATCCGCAGAGATCTGTCTGTGTTCAGCATGTTTTTCTCAACACTTTTTGTATGAAAGTAGAAGAGTTAAAGTAAAACACATCCTGAATGTGCAAGTGTATTGGCACATATAAAAGCCTCTTCCTGTGAAACACACAAACACCTGTCCCAATGTGCTGTTTCCTACACTTTCATTACATTCCACCCACACATTCTCTCCCTCCCTGCTGTATGTAATCAATCAGTATTCTGCAGTGTAGCCCAGTAGTTATTTTAGGTTTATTTCCTTGTACCGACAACCTTCCTCATCTGTGTCTATTATAGTTAATTATATCCTACATTTTCCAGAAAGCCTTTTGACATTCCTCAGCAATCATGCCTGTTGGATTTAGCTGTGTATTTGTTTGTGGACAGTTGAGAAAGTAAGTTATGTTGTTTGGTCATGTTATCCCCAGCATTAATGACATAACCAAAGCCCCAATAATACCTTAATCTACAGCACAGAAGTTCTGTCCCTCTCTTCTGGCAGTGAGAATTACACAAACACTGTCGATGTGCATATGAAGCCATAGGCTCTGACATACTTCCCATTTGTTGTAGCTTTCAGCCCATGGCTTTAACCTACACCATCGGTACAGTTGCTTTCCCCTTCTGTTATGGAAAACCAATCTTTGCTAAAACGCATCACTACTGATAAGTAGTGCAGGAATGTTGTCACTGTCACAAAAACTCCACTACTGTAAAATACAGAAAGATTTATCTGGCAGTGATCAGCCTATTCAGCAATCTGTGAACTTCTTTGGCAAAGGCTTGCAGGTATTGGACAGTTGTTTATATGAAAAAGTCCCACACTTCAGGTTTACGTCTACATTACGTAAATTTAATTAACTCACCTGCAATGAGGGTCCATGCACCGCAGACCCTTATTTCTGTAAGTCTCGCATGGAGGACAGCTCTAAGTACTACTGTCACGGCTTGTGCCAGAAACACCAGGAACAGAGGGGTTAGGACCCAAATGCAGAGACCGCAGGCTAAGCAGGTT
>JBBPCS010000283.1:9693673-9711250 GCA_037974645.1 Hollardia meadi
CGGGGGTTGGGGGAGCCAGGCTCCCCTATCCACAGAACAAAAGACCATGTGGTCTCACAAAGTTCAGTTTGATTCACCATAAAATACCTTCAGTTATGGATCCCAACAAGAACAACATTCCCAACAAAAGATGATTTGCCCTGTTTTCTTTGATCTGAAGACATACAGCAAAAAAAGTTGGACTGCTCTGTCTATCTCCTCTTCTATTAGCATGCAAGTGCTCACCTTTCACTTAGCATGTAATCTAGTTTATGTAGACCTTTAGGTTTTATAATATACAGTATATTCTCATATAATATAAATGCAATCAATTGTTCAGTTCAATTCTTTGTTTGACATGAACATCTTGTAACAAGGTGCTACAATGTCCATATGTCCCAGTATCACCAGCCATGACTTCACCTCATGTTTACTGGCCCCACTGCTAGTTTGACACATGTTAGTAATTTCTATTTTTAGCTTACAAAACAGTGATTCTAGTAATACTTGTTTGGATTCCTTGACATTTGATCTCAGGACAGTATCCAAAAAATACTGATCTGATCTGATAGAAAAGTTGAAATTTTACCTTTAAAAAAACACACTTTTGCTTGGAACTCAGTGAGTTTCAGGTGGGACTGATAGAAGGAATTCAAGGTGTTACAACCATCCAGTGTTACAACTGTCACTGCTCTCCCCTACTGGATGGACATTCATTAAGATTAAGATTAACTTAAAGACTGTCCACATGTGTGTTCCAAATTAATAAATTATCAATAAAAATGCCAACCTGTGAAATGGTTTCATCGTGGATGACTACAGGCCTGTGGTCACCAACTTCTCTGGGGTCAAACACCATCTCCTCTGTCTTTTTAACATTCAACATGATTTTCATCACATGGTCATGGTCCCCAGAGGTGATGCCCTGACTGTTCCTCTAGCATCACCAGCATCAAAATTTTCACGTATCCTACAAAATATCACAGCAACTACTAGTTTGGCACAAAATCTTATTACAGACATTATGTGATGATGTACGTACATATATGTCCATATTTTATACAGTTTTGTATATTTTGTTTACAAATGCACATTTTATCTTATTATCGTATATATATACTGTGTGTGTATATATATATATATATATATATATATACACTTTTTTTTCTTTATCTGTGGTATTATTATTGTTCTGCCTTTTATTACTTACTGTTATTCTGCTACCTACATACTGTTATTTTTATAATGGAGCATCCTGGCAAAAGTTTTTCACACGATTGTACTTGTATAACCGGTGTGACAATAAACATCTTTAATCTTGAATCTTGAGCTTAAAATGTACAGTAACATTAAACGAAACAAAGGAGTGTGCCAACTAACAGAAAGTATGTCAAGTGTTCCAGCTGTGACGTCAGCAGCAGCAGCAGCCTTTCTGTAGGTGTTTTCATTCAGTCAATCAGCCTCTTCAGCAACTCCGGCATTCCCAGCATGAGTCAGCCCAGCATAAGCCCGTTTTATGGCTAAGACATGCACTTGAACCAGGATCAAACCTCCATGCCAAAATCCAATCATCCAATCACAATCTCCATCAGATACAGCTAGCACTGAGTCAAAGGAAGCAGGAACACTGGAAAAAAAAACCTGCTAATGACCCTCATTAGGACTGTATTACACACAGCTTGACACTGACTCATAAAACCTTCCTGCTGTACCTGCAGGCTAAGGTTGGATTTGACATTCATAATTAAACCTTTAACATTTACATGAATGCAACACCTGGGTGATGATTTACAGTTGTTGGTCTCTCTCCCAGATATTATGTTGGGGTTTTTTCAGCATGCTTGTTACAAATTCTATACTGCTGTAACTGATCTTCAAATGAACATACTTAACAAATGTTAATCATCTTTCATTTCCAACTTTTGTCAACACAAGGAGGAAATGGTAAATTGTTTAAGGTTTATGGCATCAAATATCAAAGTCCAAACTTTTCTGTCACTGCTTTAAATGGGAATGAGAAGTAGAGAGTTGCTCATATGGCAGGCGGCTGAAGGAGGAAGGGGATTTTTGCAGACCGGTCACCACACTGAAGAGGTGTTTTCCTCCTTTTTTTAATAAACTGATTGTGTCACACATGTCAATAAATCTGTGCCAGTTGTGGAAACTCTGAAGCTTTTAAGCCTGAGCTCTCTTTTGATCATTGACATCTGTGTTCAGTTCAGGATCCCTACTTCTGCCACATACTCTGATCCACAGTGAGTGTTTATTGTACTGCAAAGCCTGATTGATGTGTGTAGCCTGCAGCAAAATGACTTTATCCGGATCAGTGAATGACAGCATACTGAATACCAGAATCCTCTTGGAAATGACAGTAAAAGGATGTGTGCATGTTATATAATAAATGGCAAGAACATATCAGAATGAACTGGCTTTACATAACAATGTTTATGTATGATACCCAGAGAGGAATGTGTTGTAGAAGTTATTATGTCTAAACTTGCCCTTTAAACAACACTGAGGGTTGGGAGACCATGAGTGTCAAGGACAATTACAGCCAATACAGTTCATACTGTGTGCTCATATACTTACTGAACAATACACATCATGATTTGATTCCTCCTGATGCTGGGAAACTAGGACTGCATGATTAAAACACAAAGAAATTGAATAATGCGTAACTTTATTTGTACAAAGCACTACTTTTTGCAGGTTCCCAGTTGAAACCAGTTGAACCAGTATTAACAATGGGCAAGAGACCATATCATAGAATATATCACATTATAAAAACAACCTACACATAACACACTAGTATGATGCAGGATAAAAACACTAAAAGTTAAAATAATCCTATTTCATGATATCATCACCATACTTCCTGTGCACCTATGACAAATTATACATTTTTGCTAAAATACTGTATAATCACCCATCTCTCCTCTTTCAATTTTATTAAATAATGGACTTTAAAAACTGTAACAGATTCCAAGTATCTCACGTCATAAGCTGTTGCTAATTTTTGCCCTCATACATTATAAGGGTTTGGATACAACTTATGTTGATCTCTACACTCAAACACATGTAAATAGTCTGCTGCCTGGCTGAACCCTGGTACCAATGTGTAAGCAATTTAATGGTTCAAAATTTGGTTTACTATACAGTATACAGTATATATAGCATGTCATCTTAAACAGGTATGGCACCAAATATAAAAATCCAAGCCGCCAGGCAGTAAGTTAAAAAACTTAATTTTTTTTAATTTTAAAGTGTGTACTGCTCATTCTTGGACTTTCGGTGACAACCAGTGGACAGACGGTGTGCATGAAAAAAACAAAATGGGTCTGTTTCGCACATTAAAGGAGCAACTTGAAAAATATGGCCAGAATTTAAAGGCACGGTAGCTCTAAAAATATAGGGGGCAGCAGCATATCACCAAAGTTACCGCCAACTGTTGCTCAATATAGGCCTACTCTTTGCTGTAGTTAACTTTCGCTGTAGCTATAACTACCGTTAGCTCAGTTAGCCATGGAGGTAGTGACCCTATAGATGAGAGCAGCACATCCGGTTACTTTGCCCTTGCGTCATGCCCCCGCCCCTTTTGGGTGAAAACAGCCCCTCTAATTTGACTGGCGGTAAATACAAATTCCAAGGTCTTTGCTAATTTAATAGCATAAAATAAGAAAACCGTATTGCTTTTTAGCTATTAGGAGCCCATATCCTATGGCCAGTCAGGCAAACAATTACTTTATGTCTTTGCCGATCAATGATCGGCGTCAATATATAGAAAAAATGAAAGAAATAGGGGTTGTTGAGTGTCCGTTCAGTCTGCCTCCATCAAAGTGGACGAACGACCCCACCCAGTGGCCGGAGGTGTCATATCCTGACATATACAATTACCTTATTGAATCTCCAGGTAATGTATTTCTTACATTTGTCACTTTTTATGTCGTTAAGACACTTTATTTTGCTGTTTTGGTAGTCCGTCCAATGTGACGTTACTGTAAACAATTACATCGCTAACATTAATATGCTTAACAGGGATTTAGCAAGCTAGTAGCACCCTGTAACTATAAGGTATGCTATAAAGTAGACAGTAATAATTCCATCCCCACCCCTGTCACATACAGTGGGCCTACACATGCACGCGCGCACGCACACACACACACACACACATAGTTTGTAATGAACAATTAAATTTATTGCTTAATTTAATCAATGACGATTCGATTCCCTATAGTTTTATTATGATGGCCTTAATGCAGCATTTGGACACACTTTGAATTTGGATTATTATGACAATAACATTAATCATGACATAAAATCACTTCAGGGAACAGGCAGGTGAAGCCGTTTTACTTGGTACCATAGACTGTATAAAATTTACTGTATAAACTTTTATACAGTAACTACCTATGTTTCAACAAACCAGGGGAAAAGCCAGCTCGCTGCAGCCAGTGCTAGCGAGCTGGCTGTTAGCTAACTCTTTTGTTACAGGCTAACATTAAATTGGGATTTCCTTGGCTTTTCAGTTTGTTCTATGCACTGCCCTTTCAATGCAGCATCAACATTCACTACTTTGACTTTTAACATGATAACTGTTGACTTTAACATCATTAACTAACCTGGAATGAAGTGTTTGCCACATACATAAACTATTGACTGGCCGGGTCCCACAGTTTACGGTTTTCATCCTCTCTGCAGATGGCCTGAAGCCACAGATCTCTTCTTTTACTGTCCTTTGCTCTTTGGGGAAGTAAAGAAAATCGTAAACCAGGGGGTTTTTTTGTTGTTGTGCAAAAGATGACACAGAACCTTTTAGGCATGGTGCCACTAGTTTTTCCAATTTGCCACCGCACTTTTACAGCGCTTGTTTTCACCCAAAAGGGGGCGTGGCCGTTTTGACGACAGGGAAGTGACGCATGCCTGCTCTCATCTATCAACGACTTGACATTGGACCAGATCAACATACTTACTACCCAGCATTCATTACTGCATATCTGTATATGACGAAAACACTGAATAAAATAAATAATTCATTCAATGTAATAGTTTTTACAGTTTACAAAAATATGCATAGAATGTTGTTATAGATTGCTACTAGCTATTTTACAAAAAAAAAAGAAAAGAAAAGATATGGAAACGAAAACCATGACAGAGATGAAAATTGCTCTGTGATTTATATCATGCTTGAATTTATATACCAACTCAGTTCTATTATAATAGCTACTTAATTCTTTGACTACCTTGGCGGATAGGATAGGATAGGTGGTTTCAAAGGCTTACTTTGGGGCTCCCACATATTTAAGTAGGCTCATCCTGATTGGCCAGCTATGTTCATGCAAATTCCAAGTGAGCAAATGCATGGTCATGATTGAAAGAGAGCATTACCCATAGTCAAGTAGAGGACTTTGCCTGTGCTTATAGAACAAGGGTTACAATATTATAACCTTCTGTTTCATTCCATATATTCAAGTTACATTCCAAATATTCATGGTTCATTCCATATATTCATGTTTCATTCCATATATTCAGACTTTCATTTCCTATATTCAAGTTTCATTCTAAATACTCAGACTTTCATTCTAAATAATCAAGTTGGGTTGGTTGGGAAAATCTGTCCAGGGTGATGAGAATGACAAAGTGTTCACAACTACAGTGCCATCATTTTGTCTTCCAGCAAGGCACTTAACCCCCAGCTGTTCTGATAAAGCAGCTTAGTGGCCAATAGACTGTGGCGCTACTTAGCAGCTCACTGTGCTGCCTCACTTTGCCCAGCTCTTTCATTACCAGGACAAATAAACCTTTCAAAAAGTGCATTAAGAAGCCTATTTGGGAGTAAACATCAACACGGATACAATGTATTGTTACAATGTATGTGGTGGGTACTAAACTACTAATTTGACTTCACTCTGTCCCTATGTATACCTTAGTGGAGTACATTCATTTTTCAGGTCAAACCAATTTTCTCAAAGGAATTTACAATCTGAACTATATATACGACTACTCTATACTTTGATCCTCGATCTGGATAAGCTCCACAAAATACCTTTTAACACTTAGGGCCCTCTTTTAATTGCGCAAGTGCAACAAGTGTGAAGAAGAAGTCTTGGATCACAGACAATGTGAGTGTCTCCATGCATACCTGCTATTTTGGTTCATGTATGTGCAGCAGCACAAAATACGGAGCCATTGAAGGGTCACGGTGGGATTCTTTTTCTATCAACTACTTTTGAGTTCCCTAACAATATTTTTTGCACTTCCCTGATCCGTAGGAACAGTTAGATTGTTTGTCCAGTACAGTTATAATTCCAGTTTAGGGAAATGTGCAGATATTACAGAAAGGAGAACGACCTCACACTTTATTGCACACTTATTGCTCATTACTCTGAGCTCAGACACTGTACAGCCAGTCTGACCACAACAACAGCTGCTCTTTCTCGAGGTGGTGGTCGAAGTTGTGGCTGTGGATATCATTGCTCGGACTACAGCTGCATTTATGGTTGCATCTATGATGCTGTGGATATGACTACGTTAACTATACTGTGAGTACTGCTCCTATTAACACTAGCCAAGAAATCATTGTTGAGCCACACTGGATTTGAACCTGGGGTGCTTCTACAGATGTAATGCCAATATACCACTTGACTTCAAGAGCACAGTAACTTCAACACTTGGCCAGCACAACCATGTTATTTAATTGCACACATACAACCCTTCCATATAGTTATTGTTACACCCATTATAAGAATAGTAAAGCACAGCCATGTCTACAGCCATAATTACATGGAAGGCTAAAGCAATGTCATCCTTTGGCTATAGTCATAATCATAAATATCTACAGTCTGTCTCAATTAGCCTCTGCAACAGCTAGTTGTAGAGCTAGGCTAAGTAAATCTGATAATAATGTATTTAGCTGCAACGGTACATACAGACTTGCACCCGAGCCAATCACAGCTGTAGTAACACTATATTTTAATACAGCTCAGCCTTTTTCTAAGATTCAGAGGGAATGTAAAACGTATCACAGAGTGCAAAACTTAATGCGAGGGAGTACAAAACAACCAAAATCTAAACGTGTGCTCTGCAGGTGCAAAAGGGCTGGGTGACGTGGAACATAAGTCAGAGGGTGTGGCGATTAATAGCTCTGACACAGCTGTGCCAATTACAGGGAGACTTGACAACAACAGCTGAACAGGCAACGCCACGACTCTGCGGCCAAAGGTAGATGGTGTGGGATTTCATGCAATTTGAAATAAATAAATAATAAAAAACGTAAACAAAGTGGACGGCTGTGTGTAATGCCACTAAGCTCTGTCACCGTACCTCTCAAGTCAGAGGCTGCAGATCTATCAACATCTGCCCTGCTGCCTATAGATGTCTGCAGGGGTTTAATGAACTGGAAGAGAAGCTTTTCATACAGTCTAAAGCAAGTGTCAACGACAGATACTGTAAGATTTACTCATATAAATTGATAGATATATGCAGACCGCTTTACCAGCATTTCTGCTTGAACCACAATGCATCTTAATTTTTGATTCTGATTTAAACGCATCTATTGGTTGGTAAGAATTAAAATAGTTTCAAGCATTATTCCGTTTTTGTATCACATGAGCTACAAGTATTTAATTGGCTGTTGTTGACCAAACTGTCAGATTGACAGTGAAGCGACTTTGCTTATGAAAAAAACATGGTGCTTCAATCGTAACCACAAATGTGAATCTGGTGGTGCTAATCCGCTGAAAAACACCAATGCCTGTGCAAATTGAAGATATAATATGTCAGATTTCCATATTAAAATGTATAAAAACTACTAGACCTTTGTTATACTGTATATTTTATTAAGTTGTGCACTTACATTATCCCAAATGTTTCCTATAATGTTCAAAACCAGAGAACAATGTTGAGAGTACTATTCAACCCAGAGAACTATTCAAGGTTACGATGCATTTCAATTAACATTTAACGAGTGACATTTTGTTGAAAAAAAAATTCTTCTGTGTTTGCTTTGTACACCTTCACCTTGTAACTTTTAGTTTTGAAAGACACTTTATAAATAAAGTTTATTATTATTATTGTTGTTGTTGTTGAATGAATCCTAACTTATAAACAAGCTGAGCACCTGGAAACAAGCTGAGCTAACGTTAGCGGCTCGCAGCCCCTCCTGACGCCCTGTGTCCTCCTGTCACCAAAGAGCGTTGGAGAAACGCTGAGTTTTCACGTGAAACTGCTCCGGCCTCGAAGTAGCTTGCCAAACAATGAATAAATGTGATGTCTAATCTAACGTTATCTGAAAATAAACCCATCGTTAAACAGGCCTGATGAGGAACAATCTTACATACTGGATACTACAGAAGTTCACACTGAGGGCAACTGTGTAATATATGTTAACTTATGATTGTTAAATATCTTTGGAATGTTGCATGTGAGAGAGTGAATTTATTTGCGCAGAAGCTAACCATTGTGCTGTTCATGTTGGCTTTGGTGTGATCGTATCCCATTCAGGAGCTTTGTAATCCAGCCTTGAACTGCAGTGTCTTCATAGAGACTTTATAAGATAAGTCCATGATGATGAATCCAACATTGAATGTCTTCTGTGATTATTTATCTATTTGTTTGTGTTGAAAACAGTTACTGTTGTTATTGTTGTTGGCATGGTTGTTAAATGTCCACTAGCATGCCTTGCTTGAGTCTGTCAACCAATCAGAGTTGAGATTTTCAGGAAAAAGTGTAAAAATCTTTGGAGTAAAGACTAAGGTAAGGATCTTACTTCTATTTATCACAATCCACTACACCTGATATGTAGCAATATAAATACAACTGGTGCATCTCTCCAAACATAAACATTAGCTAAAATCTTACACCCTTTAGTAGGTACACACTAAAATCTGCAGTCACAGCCTGGCACAGTCTTTAGACACCTCCAACTGGATCATACTTATCTTTCTTCTGTGTCAAATGATTAAATTACTTACACTCAACCAGACAGGAAATTAGGGATTTTATGTATGAAGTATTTTGCAGGGGTAGGAGGCGTGAACAGGCTTCTTAATGAAGCAAGCCTGCCTGAGTTTATAATGAAGATATCTGAGAAACAGGAGAATTATTGCGTCCTGACCTGTAGACCTTCAAGAGACATTTCCAAACACACGCACGCACGCACACGCACGCACACACAGTTAATGTGGATTTACCTTATACAGTATATAAAATAAATGTAGTTATTGAAAAATCCCGCTCACTTGTTACCCTCTTTTGTTACAACTAAAATTATTTTTGTTTTTATATTATTTATCTTGGGTCACTCCCCCACCCTGTCAGTTGTCCATTCACCCAATGTGTACCCCATACTGTCTTTTGATTTTAGCTACACGTCTCTTGCCCCTGCAGTGCTGTTTAGGGACAAAACAGTGAATATGAGTAACCATAGTGGTACAAATAAGGCAACGATAAAAAGAGAAATGGAAGGTTTGTTGACAACTCAAAAAAATCAACTGTTAGTTAGTATTGCTGTTAGCATCATCTGAAAACTCAGGCTCAACTGGAAACTATTGATACAAATGAAACTAAATGGGTTTTAAAAGGTGAATGCTGGTTATGAGGGGCTGCACTGTTGGACTTCAAGAAAACAATGGATCCCTCCCTGCATGTGCTCAGAAAAACAAAAAATCAAGCTGTCTGAAATACACGTCAATACTGTCATTATGCTGACAAATACACAAATAAATGAACAAATATACTGTGTATGTGTGTGTATATGTGTAAAATACATAGATAGGGGCATCATGGTGTAAAAGTGTTCCGGAATGCATGCAGTGTAAGCGCAAAATCACCAGTCTGCATCCAACAGGGGACCTTTGTTGCATCACCTCCCTCTCATTTCCTGCCTTTCTCTCAACTGTGGACTATCAAAAAAGGAAATGCCAAAAAGAAAATGATATAAATACTTAACAGCTGAGTATTTTCAGGAATGTTTGCATCCTTTATAAGACTAATAGGACAGAATATATATATAGAATAGATATTTACTGGTGGTGTAAAAACTAACATCTAAGTTGAGATGCTGCATTTATTTGAGATTTGTCTTTCTAAACAGTCAGTAACAAAATTCCAGAGCTGCGTTTACATGTGGCGGTTTAGTTGAACATTGTTAAACTGAGCAATACAAATTATATGCCAAAATAAAGAAAAACAAAGACAGAAAGACCTCATAATAAGCTATGCCCAAGTAAAACATAACCCGTGTCAAAACTTTGCACTGTGCACTGTTAGAACCATATGTTGAATTTTAAGTATCACATACTATACTATTAATAAAAACACCTTAAGCATAGCGGTCCACCTGATTTGGACAATGAATGCAGCACAGAGAATATGACTGAACATACAGTCTAATGCTCACAATTAGTGCAGCATGTGTCATTATATTTTTCAGCTTTTTTATTTTCACCATAGTAGGAGGTAATAGCTTCATTCCAAGTGGAATATATTTATCCTTCACAAATGTCAAACCGCTGTTGTCACAGTACCGTTGCTACAACAGCATGGTGTGTGGCAAGAAATTGCCCCATGGGCATATCACACAAATACACAGGCACGGAAACAGGCACGCATTGCCACACACATACAAACACACCTGTAAACATATACCGTGCGCTGGTATGTCAGCAACTGTCTCCTCCTCTCATCACATCCATATACACATCCCCTCCTCCTTCCCTCCTCTCCCACCCCACCCTCCAATCCTCATGCAGAGCCTCCTCCGATGTTGTGGCCTGCCCGTGACAGTAATTGAGGGAAGCTGGCCGGAACAGTGTGAAGATGGGGGTAGAAAAAGGGAAGGATAGGAGGAGAGAGAGATGAGAAGAGGAAGGGAGGGGGAAACCATTCATCTGAGACCCTGGGATGTGGAATGGCATATTACAGGTCTAATGTGTAATTAGATAGATAGGGAATAAGGTCAGTGTGCTCTGAAAGGAGAAGATGGCTGTCAGTACAGTGCCATCTAGTGGTACAGAGGTGTATTTAGGAAGCCTCATCGTCAGATGGACAGTTGTGGAATAAATGGAGATCAAATTAGAAGTTAACAATGATTTATGACATATTCTTCACCGTCTGCAAATGGAATATCTTGCGTGATTGTTTACTTCTCAAACTGCGCACAGTGTTGCTGTCACATGCAGACAATGAGGCATATGTTCATTTTCGCCATGTGAAAGTAGCACTGTTGGCCAACCTATTTAAATGATTTTAAAACTGTAACTTTGATCACTTTTAATTTGAACCAATCAGATCCCTAAATTGTTTCAATAAGCTAAAAGAAAATGGCAAACAGTTATCTTTTTTAACAGTGTAAGACAGAGACACATAGAGACACCAGACAGACAGGTAGACAGACAGGTAACAGTGGCTTGTGCCCGTCTGCCTGCGTTCATGCTTGTGTTTACATGTTTGCTATAGTAATGCTCCAGTCCCTAATGAGAGATCCAGGCCTCCCCTCCCTGCTTGCTGACAACAGGTGTTTGGTGCAGACCTCTTGGAGACAGTCAGATCACATGACAGGACGCTGCTAAAGCCGCTGGGCCAGCAGTAAATACAGAGAAATTACCATCCTGGGGGCAGGATAATATTCTCTCCCTGCATTTACAAGCTTCATGTAATACATGTTTGTGCAGCTTTAAGCAGTCTGTCCGCAAAACTATGTGTGTTCCAAGAAGTTCTTATTTCAAAAAAAGACCATGGTGCACTGATGAACCCACAGATATGATGTTTAGTATGCACAAATCATATCAGTTTGTACCATACAGGCACGCTTTTTTCATGCATCACAAGTGCCATTCTGTTCATGCTCAGGAGGTGAAAATAAAACATGAAAAAAAAATACTGCTCAATATATTTTATTTTCAATTTCATTAATAAACTAGAATAAACCCATGTGACTGTTTTGTCAACAGTTTTGTAAAGGTAAGATGACAAACTTTGATAAATCTTGTTTGAGCATTTCTAAACATACTGTATGTATATTTTCCAAATACAGTTCTACACTTCACATTTTATACACTCAGAAATAGAGATTTTGCTAAATTTCCATAGAAGTTTTAAAGGTGCAAGATGTAAGACAGTTGATTGTTGAGTCTCATTCCCAGATCATCAAAAACGCTTTGGGTTGGTGGGTTGGCAAGTAGGCCGGCCCCCAACCCCAAATGTCAGTATTTGACAACCCAGAATGAGACTCAACATCTTGCACATTACACCTTTAAGCTATCTGATAAAGACAAATGCTATAAAAGTAAAACACAGTTTTTAGATGTACAGAACGAGTGTAATTTAAATGAGCATTCACTTTTAGTATAATGTATTTATTTAACTTGTTCCAGTTTATTTAGTGGCACTTTTTCCCCAAGTCAGCAATGATAATGTTACTTTCTTATTGACAATACATACAAACATAGATTCGTTTGGTGGTGGTGATGAGTCAAATGCAACCAATTTTGATAATTTAAATCATTTATCAAGCAAAAATGTCAAACACTTACTGGTTTAAGCTCCTTAAACTGAAATTAAATTATATATCTTTGGGTTTTGGGCTATCGTCTAACCAATTTGAAGGCCTGTTTTTGTTGTCATTTTGTTATGATCTTGTCATTTCCACTAAGTGACCAAAAATAAGAAGACATAAGTTGCAGTATTAGCTGTGTCTGCACTGTTTTAGGCATAGTTTTATCATTTTTGTTCCATCTGCATTTGCTGTGAAGCACTTTATCCTCAGAATTTGAAAAGTTATTTTATTAAAACAAATTTAACCTAAAAATAATCATTTGTGGCAACAAAAAAAAAGGAAAAAAAATGTGGGAACTAAAAGAAAAATACAATTACTGCCAAAAATGAATGCTGTTCTGCTGGTTACTCTGCTGTCTAAACACTCCCAAATCAAACCGCTCAGCATATTCACATGTAACTTACAAATGTGTGAGTGTGCATGAGTGTTTGTGTATCCACGCCGGCCCACTCCTCTATCGTTCTATTACATGGGCCAGTGAGTGCAGCATCTCTCCAGTTTCACCCCCCTGCTCTCCCAGACGTCTCATATTGCCCGGAGGGATGGTGATGATGTGGGAGGCAGAGGAAGGGGTGGGCGGGGGGGGTGATGACACACATTATCTGTCTGAGAGCAGCTCAAACCGCATGGCCACAGCCTCTATCTCCTCTCCGCTGGCTTCAACATCTAACATTTGGTCCCAATAATCTTACATTTCTTTGGTTCACTGGATACTGGCAATATGTTCGGCAATAACTGCATCATTCTCTGAGACATAATGAAGGAAGAGGCAGTGCTGAGAGATACAAATGTGAAAAGTATCTTAGTAGTTTACAATCAAATCATGTCCAATTAGAGTGAAAACAATTTTTTTAAAAGCCTTTATACTATGTGGGAAACTTTATGCTTGTGAAGCTCCAAGTGATATTTGTCTGATTTTACTTGTCTCGGAAATAAATTCAACTGCATATTTTATGATGAAAATTATTTCTCCTTATATGAAATACAATTAGTCTATAACCACCTGCACAGGTGGGGAAAAAAAGTTCTCTATAATTCATGGCCTTAGTTTAATTTAGAGTCAATTCTGCCCCCTGGTGGTGAAATTATAAACACCCACAAAGTAAACTACAATAGAACATTGCATTTTACAAAGGGTAAACTGAGGTAAT
Organism: Hollardia meadi; assembly: GCA_037974645.1. NCBI lineage: Eukaryota > Metazoa > Chordata > Actinopteri > Tetraodontiformes > Triacanthodidae > Hollardia > Hollardia meadi. Next base: position 9,707,357 of record JBBPCS010000283.1, read on the forward strand.
AATCATAAAGATGATTGCCATTTAAAATGTAATGAGTATTGTGAGGGCATTTTATACTACTCAAACCACATGCTCAAAAAGCAAAGGTCTCATCAAGTATATGAGTTTTCACCATAATGACATGAAATTCAGGAGTTAAAAGTACCTTTCGGGGAGATTAACATTGGCTTATCATGTGAATTTATTCTGTGGAAAGGAGTTTGTTTCTCCTAATGGTTTCTCCTAATAAATTTTCATGAACGTCTTATAACAATAGTAAGCAGAAGAAGAAGATCAACAACAACAACAACAACAACAAGATAAAATTATTGATTGTAGGTTTTCAGTCATGACAGTTTGCAGTATTGATTGAATTCCTTTCTTACTGGGCTTTTAGCCTCATCATTTTGATTTTTATCAGTAAGATATTTAGACATGTTTTCCTTAAATATTTAAGGTTGTTCAAATTTTCTAATTTATGTTTGGGTAAAAAGAAAACATTTATTTGTAGTGTTTGTCAGCCTTTATATAAATCTCTTATCCACACTTGCTTTGTGTCCAAAAACTTTTGTAAGGTGATAGGTCTGTCAGGCAGACAGTGGGAAACATGCCGGTGCTCTATCACGTTGTCACCTCTAGTCACTTACGTATATGAGCAGGCTGTGCAATGCAAGTCAACAAAGATATTATTTTTTTATGTTTGATCACTGAGATTGGCTATTTGGTTTGAAAACAGGGTCTGCCAACAAACACTTTTATCCAATCTTAAACAACAGCAAATCTTATGTAAAACTGTTATGGTGAGTGTTAAATATTCATTATGTTATACATTCATCTCTTTAAGATGATCAATAAGTAATGTTCTGCTGGGTCCTGGCACTTATGTAGATGTTCTTTGACACCTACCACCCCTTAAACACTGTTGCAGACCAAGTACACCCCCTGTTGGCAGTGCCCCATCATGGCGAGTTGGGGCCTCCATGGATCTGACTTGTTCCAGTGCATCCTGTGAATGCCTGATGAGATCAGGAGAGTTTGGGGGCCAGGTTGGCATGTTGAGCGCTTTGTCGTTTTCCTCAAGTCATTCCTGAAGGTTTTTTGTGGTGTGGTGTGCTGCATTGTCCTGCTGGTGGGGTAGGGCCAATGCCACCAGTGAATGCCATAGCCATGAGGGGGTAAACTTGATCTGCAGCAGTGTTTAGGTGGGTGATATGTGTCAAAGAGCATCCAAGTGAATGACAGGACCTAACATTTCCCAGCAGAACATTGCATTGTAAAGAGATGATCAATGTTGTTCAATTCACCTGTCAGTGGTTTTAATGTTGTGGCTGATCAGTGTATGTTCAATATGTTAGCGTTTAATAAATGTTCATTTAAATTCATCAATTTTGTTTTTCATTTGTTATCTCTAAATATCAGCATCAGCCACTGAAAAGCCCAAACGGTCGACCACTGTGTCTCCACTAAGTAATCATCTCAAATCCATTCAGTAAATGCTCCACACTCCCTCAACCAATGGCTAACACAAACGGAGGCAAATTATTTTATGCGGACATAATTCACAGAGAAGAAAAAAAAAAACTTCACAATTCATCAGTCTAAGAGCAGAGCCTCTTATTCAATGGTGAGAAAAACAGCAGGGCAGAGACAACCGACCACACCCTTACCACAGAGCAAATACTTCTGCTGAAGCCTACCTTTAATCAGAGCAGCATGCAATCTCTCTTATGTAAATATGAGTACACAGCGTCTTCTTTTATATTTCTAATAAGAGGTGCGTGTATGAATGCTGCCAGAAAACACGACCACAACAGAATCCTGAAATATATTCCTCCCCTTGCAGCTTTCTATAACATTTCAATCAGGCAGGTTCTCAACTGAGTATGACTTTGGCCACTCACACAGCTCTGAGAGCGGACATGGCTTTGGCCGGAACTTAGTGACAGAATGAGCTGATTCACTGTAAGAGTATACTGAAAAAAAAAACTCAAGATAGTTTTACATTCGCCAGAAAACGCTTAATCCAAGAAACGAAAATGACATCAGAGATGTTCAATGTGGATAACTGCATTGATGCGGAGAACCATGATTTCAAAATTACTGTGTTAAATATAAGTTTTTAAAAAGTCACCACAAATCTATAACTAGTTAAACAAAGTGCTGGTGCTTTCCTGCTTAACAACCTGATTGCATCGTCTGTATACCCTAAAATGGACCTCAAGCAAGGCCACAACCTAACAAATGTGCGACACCTACTGTGAGGATCAATCAGTGTTGTTATGTTATCACATATAAAACACAAAAAAGTGCAGTTTCCCTTCTGAACAGTAAAAATTGGGGGACACTTTTATGCATATTTTGACAAAATATGAAAAAAGACCAAGTGCTTCCAGATTTCATAAAGCTACTGCTTTTGTTTGCATAAGCACATCTTACAAGTGCTGCGAGTAATCGCAGTCATAATAAGGAGGAATGATGTCACCTACTTGTTAATCATTATCCAACCATTGTAGGTACTGAAATGCCACCTTTATTACCCAGGCTGCAGGAGAGTGTTTTCACCTTCCACATCCTGGAAAAATAAACAGCTATAAATTGACTGTACAGTACATTTTAACATCTCCAGACACAATAAAGGAACTAAAAAAAAACTATATTAGCATGTGCTCTAACTCAGACTTCAGACAGACACTTCTTGCCAATGCACAATAGACTCCTTGTCAGAGCAAACTGAGCCACATATTAACTTGTAAAAACTGTGTTAGCCTTTTCACCGTTAAATTCTTTCCCCTTTTGCTGTCTCATTGTTTCCATTTGGCTATCTATTACAGGATTGCTATCAAGGTGGCCCAGTGGCTCAAGACAGTCATGCTGTGTGGGTGTGATGGCTGCTCTGTGTGCATGTGACTGGCACAATAAGAAATGTGCAGTGGAAGCATTCCAAGCCCTAGAAATCTGTGGCCTCGTGCCTCTGACACACTCACAAACAGCTTATTGATATTGTGTGTGTGTGTGTGTGTGTTTAAATGAGACAAGGAGTGTTGGGCATATTACACGCAGCAGCTACTATCCACAGACAAAATCTGAATGGAAATGACTGTGCTATCAATACGAACAAGAGCAAGAAACGATTTCAAGAGACACCACTAAAAGTTTTTGTGAACACAATAATTCCAGGTTTATTTTCTCTAGAAGTAAAAACACATGAACAGCCAACATTAAGGGACGTTAAGAAGTAATGTCCACCTCCATTAAAAAAATGTTTTTCTTCTTGTTGGTTGAATGTTTGAGCTTCACTGTGTAGAATGATGTATGTGCAGAGTCTGACACTATAAGGCTGTTTTCACATTTGCTGCTGAAAGTGTAAATTTTCTCTGTGCTCATTAAAAAAATCTGATTTTAAGAGGCGGGGCTTACGAGCATGATTTGTGACATCACAAATAGTTTGGAAGCCAATCCTGGTCCAATATTCAGCTTACACAAGTGTGATGTGGAAGCTTGAAGCCTCCAGTGCACAAACACTGAGAATGGACTTTACAGTGAAGGATGAGACATCTTGTGTCCAGCAGTTAATTTTGGAATGAAAAATATTTGCATATTCATGTATTCTGGAATTTTTAATGAGGGAGAAGGAATTGGTCCCATTTAAATGATTTTAATATGGTAATTTTTTTTCCATTTTGTATGCCATAATACATGTGTGGAGATATTCTTTAACTTTAACTTTTAACATGTCACCCGACCTCTGCAGCTCATCCAGAATGCAGCAACTCGACTGGTCTTCAACCGCTCCTCCGCTCCCTTCACTGGTTACCAGTAGCTGCCCGCATCCGCTTCAAGTACTTGCGTACCGTGCTGCTAACGGATCAGGCCCAGCTTACATCCAGGACATGGTTAAACCCTACACCCCAGCCC
>JBBPCS010000283.1:9711350-9739098 GCA_037974645.1 Hollardia meadi
CCCAACCAAAAAAAAACTTAACAGGGGGGGAAAAACTGTGCTGATTAACTTTAGTTTTATTTTATTTTCCCACAGATTGCCTAGTCACAACACAATTATTTGAGACATTCAAAATATGAATGTCTCCGTCATCGGTTGATGCCCAACCCCATCTCTTACTCATAACCCTGGCACTGGAAGGCTAAAGTCAGTGCAATAGTTTGAGTGAGTTGCAGCTCCACCCTGCTGAATAATCAATAACAGTAGTGTGTGGGATAAACTATGAGCAGAGTGCAATGCCTACTTCTGCTATAGAAACCGAGTTATCTTGGCCTGGCGATTCATTAGCAATGTCATTTGAATCAATGCTACAAATAATGGCTCCAACAGCCTATATTTAACAAATATTCAAATTAGTCCTAACATGCAAAAATGATTTGCTATGGACAACTAAGCATAACATTTATAATGTAAACCCTTCTACACACAGATTTTATTGCAACCAATGATAGAAACCCTACTAAGGTTTGTAAAAACATGCTGTGTTGTATTGGACCAGTGTTCTTATTTTGGTTTTCCTTCTAATCCATTTTTCTTGATTATCTTGTACATCTGTATGTTGTTTATTGACAAAATATAATTACTACTTCACCAGATTGGGTCATTTTGGTTTATCCTGCAATGATCCCAGGGCTACTTTAAGTTCAAGTTTTTTTCTAATATATGTTTTAATATATAATATACTGATTTGTTTTTAAATATAGATGATGACATGAAACAAAATCTGCTTAATTTCAATGTTGTTGCGATGCCACTTGATCAGTATGAAGAAATTCAGCACTTAGGAGTAAAGATTAAATAGAGCCCTAAGCAAAGTGAATAATGAGACAGCAATGCTTAAAACTCAACAAAGCCAGCAGCAATAACTTGTAGACATAGAGAACAAATATGCAGAAGTGACAATTGCGGCATCAATAAAGTGAAACCATCTGAAAACAGGCCATCACGTGCTGTTGGACAAGTCTGAACAAGTCCCAACAAGAACTCGGGCAATCAAAGCCACGAGCAACGTGACACAGGCATACACAAATGCACCGGGGAACACACTGACATGACTGTGGGAAGGTAGTTTAATGCTTAATTCAACCAGCTGTATGACAACTCACTAGTAACAAATAAGCAATCGTATTTAAACAGCACCTCTTCTCTGCACATACTGAGTTATTTAATGGAATTTGTGCAGTCAGCTAACAGAGAGCATAACACTCCCATAGGGTCGTGCAAAACAAAGTATATATGCATATGCCTGGGGGTCACAGACTGCTGAGAAAGTGTGCTTTCTCATGTAAATGAATGAGAAAGACATTCTCAAGTTTACCAGCGAGTGTGTTTAACTCTGAGGAAGAACGAGTGTTGATGTCTAGTGATCAAAAACTGGAAATACAAGATTATTTTCAAGGGTTGTGCCGTGACAAAAAAATGGTATTTATTACAGATTTACATTAACACAGGAATCAGTCAACCTTGTGAATTTATGGTCACCACAGTCAATTAATGTCCAAATAGACACATAATTTTACAGGAATTAGAAATAAACTTTAAAACTGATGGTGGGTATTAGCTCAATAAATTGATTGAGTGAAAACTGAAGGCTGGAATTCTGAAAACTCAAGAGAGAAAGTGATACACTCAATGAAACATGAGACAGATAGGAGACAGTGTCTTTACAGCAAAGCTCCTACTCCTGAAGGTATGTCATCATACCGGCGTGTAAGTTCTCAAATAGATACTTGTGAGCCCAACAAAACGTCAGGCAGTGGTTAACAATTCTTCCTACTGGACCTGATAGTAAACAAATATTGGCTTTGACAAATGTGTTGAAAATGGTGTGTCAAGCCATTTCTCACTCAGCTATCTAGACATTCTTGCCACACAGTAACATGAGTCCTGTCAACGAGATGTGTGGGAAGATGCTTGAGTTGTTGCCTTACTCTACAATTATAACAGTATAACAACCAACAGCAACCTTTAATAAAAGGTCAAAATATTTAAAGGAATACATTATGACCATTTATGTTTTATTCAGAAAACATCAGCACAACATAACTACAACAATGTAGCGACTTGTTGTATTTTAATAGCTGTGTTAATAATGCTGTTGTATGAGAATGTCAGTCATTTGATTTAATGATCTTCTCAAGTACATGTGGAAATAAGTTTGGACAGTCTTAGTGGTGAGAAGCTCTTTTACACATTTGGACATTATGTGGTCTGTATTGCCTGGTTTCTGTAGGTTTTCGTTGCGATTGACAACTTAATACAATAACTTCCCCTCACTATGATGACCGGCTGTACACCCCACCAAAACAGAACATACATGTTCTGTCTCATAACAGTCGGCAAACAAAAGTCAAAATAAACATACTAACCGAAACATATTTTTTTACTTTTTAGAAACAAAGTACAATTACTTTAATCTTTTTAGGAGTACAATTTAAATGCTCCGACAGTCTCAGTTTCCTTATATACGCTCTGAGAGTATGTAGAAAGTTAAAACAAATATCTGAAACCATAACCTGTGCTGCTGTGGTCACATCCCACTCACCTGTCAATGAACTGATCGATGATGACAATGTCTCCTGGCTGAATCTCCTCCCGGAGAGAGCCGCAGGCCGTGGTAACCAGCAGATGCGTACAGCCCTCTTCTCTCAGCGCCCAGATGTTGGCCTGGTAATTAACATTGGACGGCATTATAGTGTGTTGTCGCCCGTGCCTGAGGAGAGGAACAAAAAAAAAAACAGCATTCAAGATATATATTGTTTATATTGATTTTTAGATCAATGTCAGTTACATGAAAACACATGCTTGCATTCACTTTTTTAATTAGTGCAAGGCTTTTCCACTAGATGGTGCTAATAATTCACATTTTAAAGTACAGTAAGACACCCTTTCTTACCTTGCAAGAAGCACACATTCCACGTTTTTTATCTTCCCCAGTATCAGAGCATCAGATGGCTGCTCAAGAAGAGCAGAATAATCCAATTATATATAAAAACAGTACTGGAAGGACTAGCAAAATAAACCAGCAGACACTGTTCCATTTGACAAGAAATATATTTGAAGAAGAGCTTGGGGAGAAGATGCCCATAAAGGGGCTGCCACATAGTTGGCACTCCGAGAAGTTTGGGGTTTAGTGCCTTGCGCAAAGGCACCACAGCAGTACCCGGGAGGTGAACTGGCACCTCTCCAGCTACCAGTCCACACTGCACACTGTGGTCTGTGCTGGACTTGTGCCGGCCACCCTCCGGTTCCCCAGCCAAGTGCCTACGAATTGAATTACTGCTACCCCAAAATTGGACCATACAGAAAACAACTAACCTTTCCATATGGTGTGTCAACATAACGCTCAGTCCTTCCCTCCAAGATATCGGGATCGTCAAGGCCTGAACCACCAATTATTCCAATCTAAACAAAGAATTTAATAAAGTCATCAACAGACAACTACATCAGAATCAACGTCTGACCAAAACACTTCCATTTGAATACAAGTTTAAAAAGTGTTTCATATTATGTTATGGATATAGTATAGGGAAATTAGGACATGGATAAAAACACTAAACACCTAAAAATGTGGCGCTTAAACACATTCAAATCAGTCACTAATTCATTACCAGTTGATAAATTCCAAACTCCTACGAAAAGACTTGATGCTGTTATTTCTCTCTAAGGGAGGAAGTTGTTTGTGTTTGTACATATTTACTTTACTGTTAGCACTCAGTTAACAACAGTGCTCCAAGGCAAATATTTACTCAAGTACCGTACTTATGCTTACACTGTGCTATATATTTTAATTTATTTTTTATAGTCAGTTATAAAGCAGTGCTATAGACTTAAGTGTATTTATTCGAATAATGTACTTCTGCTCTACCTTCACCACAATTTAGAGGCAAATATTGTACTTTTTTTACTCCGATACATTTTTCTCATAGCTATAATAGTTAAATATGATACATGCAAACCTGATTTCAGAAAACTTTGGACATTATGTTAAACATAAATAAAAACAGAATGCAATCATTTGCAAACAAACTGTGTTTACCGACAACATTTTTAACGAAGTGTTATCCTTTATACCAGATCTATTCAATTGGGGGCCCACAGGCCATATCTGACCCAGAAGCAACCTCCGAGTCACCCAGCATACAAAAAAAACTTGATATATGACAAAGTATGTAAGTGTATGTATATGTCCATGTATATATGTCTGATGCATATATGCTTATAGATGTGATGTACATAAAAGGTCACAATATACAAACATTTTTTATATATTATATATTTAGAGATATTTTTACTAGATTCATTTACATTTGTTTAAAAGTTGTCATTGCACAAGAGTTAAAAAATTTTATTTTTTTTTTTAAATAGGCTGCTGAAAATGTCAGGCCCATCTACATTTCCTGGTTTGAAAATTTGGCCCAAATGAATTTATTTATTGAATTGTCACGTTTCACAAAGTAGTGAATGTCGCCCCATTTTTGTGTGTGAACGACTGAGCCTTGTGAGGATGCCCCTTTCATACTCAATTTATCCCCTGTTACCAATTAACCTGTTTACCTGTAGAATGTTCCAAACAGGTGTTTTTTGAGCGTTCCAACTTTCCCAGTCTTTTGTTGCCCCATAAGTCTAAAAATAATTTGCAAATTATTAATTAAGTCCCAACTTTTTCAGAATCAAGCTTGTAGATTATACTAATAGCAGTATGTTCAATTGTTAAAATCTGTTCCTCCTCGAACCAGCTTCAACATTTAAATGGTGTTTACATATTAATTTATGCATTACTAATAATTATACTCAAATATTATTATTATTATATAATATTTTGCATGTGTAAGGTTGTAAGTATACCCCAAAAAATGTATCCTGATTTTTTTTTTCTCCTGCAGATTGTATGCCTTAAGCAACACAGACAAGAAAATTACTGTCTTTTGTTTATTACAAGAAAAAACATAATATATCCAAGTTTTGGAAATCAATTCACAGACCAAGCCTACAAATTTGGCTTGAGGATCTATAATACTCACGTGGGAAAATACAAAAGTAATGTAGCTTTGAGAATTGATGGAGATCTTCTGTGGAGTTCTTAGAGGGGTAGAAATCTGCACTAGCCTGTTTGCTTTGACTATCTGCTCATGTATGGACATTCTTTTTAATACTTGGCTTTAACTTGTACATAACTTCTTCTATCTGTATCTTTTGCACTTAGTAGATGGGCCCTTATATGTTTTGTTTGTTAGCTCATGCATTTGTGGGGTTATGCTGAAAATTCAATAAATACATTTGTTTAAAAGGCATTATAAGACTAACTTCGTCCACTACCGTTTAACTACCTGCTGACAGCTGTCACGGTGCAGTGGGTCAGATCTGCAGGATGCACTCTGCCTGGCCACATGCCAAACCAACTGTATCTGAGATGCCACACCTTTCGCCGTTGGTAATAGCACCACACTTATAGAGCAACCTTACAGGCAGCATACACATGTTAGCTTGTGTTATTTAGCCGAGGCCGTTTACTGAAAAGACTTAGACTGCACACTAACCACGATGCAGCACGATGCTAACAGCTAGCAAAGAGCTTTTCCCGCACTTCCAGGTTTGTCATGGCTTCACATCTGGCATGTAATTACGTTACCGAGCAATTCTACACCCTGTAGAAACAAACAATGTTCAGTAAGAACAGTAAATTTTAGGTTATTACCTTAATAGGCACCGTGGAAGACATGACGACGATATTTTGCCTGTCTAAGTGAGGATTTAATCAAGTTTTTTAGGAAGACACTTTATAGCCACAACCGTTAACATCCGTCAGCCGACGGATATCCTTCAGATTTTTTTCCACCTTCAAAATAAAAGCATGGTGCTGAACTTATGACTATATAAAACTGAACCTACATTTTAGTTTAATTATCGTGTGTATTTCACGAATGACCGTTTGTTCAAAGCAAACTACATTTTTCTTACCTTGCATGACGCCGTCCAATCAGTTACTGATTACTTACATACTTGAAACATGCTCATCAGTGAACATCCTGCCTGCTTTAGTTGTTTGTATTTTTGTAGCTAGGTAATAAAGTTTAGACTTTGTGGCTTAATCTGCACTTCCAGCATTATTTACCATACCACTGTAATACTTTCATAACTGTTTTCTCATTACCTCAAGTTGGTAATGGATTTTCATATTATATAAAAATAAAAAAACCGATGCTGGGAAATCATGTCAAAATTCAAAACACAAGGACATATTTTAGAAAAGGTCTGCAGCCCTGTGAAGAAAATTGAAACTTTCTTCTTTTATGTGAACATCCCTTTGCTGAATTTTCAATGCTCCTAAGTTTGCTCATAAAACTGGCACTGCTAGGAGTCAAAATACCAACCTCACACAGACACACATTTATCTTTAAGTATAATGTTTAAGTGTAATGTTTGAGTAACAACATTATACTAAAGTGGCTATTCAAAATTCACCATTGTTTCACTTCTGCCTTCACAGTGTGGGTTTGAGAAAAACAAATATCTTTTCACACATTTACAGAGCCTTCAGAAGTGTTACATCAACACAACCCAAATTAAAGATAGATTAAATAGCATTCATTAAACAATTATAGGTTTATTTTAAATGGAAATCAAACCAGATAATTTTTAGCTTCTCTTACTTTTTTCCATCTGGCACCTCTTCCCTCAACTTGTTTTAGACCTTTCACCTAGTTTGAAGCTGTAACAAGATGTAAACTAGTAAATGGGGTTGGTTGGATCTACACACTATGACCATTCATAATCCTCTCAATCTTGGATATAGTGTTCCAAAATGTTGTGCCATGGCACCATTTTTACTCAGTCTCTTGCTCTCTTTTCTCTATAGCAAACCTGTATCACTATTTTCTATGAAAAGTGGCCAGAGGTTGAGTGTCAAAGTGTCAATTACCACATGAGTGCGCATAGTAGACAAAGTGCATGGCCCATTTGGCAAATGCTATTATGAACTCAACAATATTAACATTCTTAGTCCGATCCTACTAATAAACAGAAAACCAACATTAACAAAATAGCACAGAGTTGATCATCACAATTTATTTTAAATAAAATCCAATACAAAAGAGCCCATTTTTGAAATAAGTCATAATAAGAACTACTCCATGAGCAGCAAGTAGAAATTATTTTTCCTCAAGAATATAGCTGACTTATAACAATAAATCACTGTAATCAACATATCCCTGAGAGCATCTTAGAAATAACATACATACATCCATTAAAGAAAATACATTTCCAGAATAAAAATTGACATAAAAAAAAAGATGTGTGAATCCCAACATTAGTCCATTCTGCCTTGTTCAGTGGCATTTGGCACTTCCAATAGGATTGTTTTAAGTGTTTGGTAATACAGTCAAGAAACTAGACCTTGATGGTCTAGAATGGTAATTCACCCCATGATGACCACTTTCCTTTTCAACACAGATACTTGTGTCTGTCATGTAAACCAGCATCCTATGAACTGTAATAGTAGAAAACACTTGCAATAGCATTCAAAGGGATACAAGGTGTATTATCTTTCATATCATTCAAGGTCTGGTGGCCTTCAATATATTGAGCATTGTTTTGATCTAAAATACTGCGGGCAGGCATACAGTGGGAATCTGAACGTCCATTTAACTATGCATTAAAATAAGGAGGGGCATCATCTACTGGGTCATCTGTGATGGGGGTGTCCTTGTTAGTGCTGCTGGCCTGGGTGACACTGTCATTCGCAAACAAATCACTGTCACTATCAATGGTAATGACAGTGGGTAAGCCCTTCTCTCCATTTTCACTACTCTTGTGCCTTTTACTTTTCTTGTGTTTCTTCTTTTTCTTATGGTGACGCTTGCTTCGCTCATTAGAGTTTTCCTCATTGACGAGCTCAATGCTGAGGCTCCTGCTAATCTTTCTTGATCGCTCTTTGGATTTTTTACGATGCTTCTCTTTGCTTTTTTTCTTACGTTTTGTTAACGACGTGGGGGAGTCGCCTTTGGCATAATAGTTGGGAAGTGCATTTTCTGACGGTTCTTCCAAATGTCTTGCTTTGTATTTCCTCTTTCCACCAGGCTTGTCTTGGTGGGATCTCTTTTTCGCAGAAGGGGAGCGACTGCTGGAATAAGTCCTAGATCTAGAACGCCTTCTTTCCCGTCTCCGCGACTCCCTACTGCAGCTCCTGGAGCAAGAGTACAAGTGTTGATCTGAGCACTTGCGGCTACTGTAATAGTAAGACCGTCTCTCTGTGTAATGCATCCCACTATAATTTCTCTCTTGGCTGTAATGCCTATATGACTTATAACTGTGATCACCGTCCCCACTTTTATAGTTACTATCACATTTTGAGTAGATGTCTCTGCCGCTGGAATAAGAAAAACCTCTTTCTCTGGATAGAGTGCTGAGACTGCTGTGGGAGACTGCTGGGCTCTTGTTAGAGTACCTGCGCTCTCCACTTCTTGACCTCCTCCTTCTCCTACGGTCTCTGTCCTTTGACCTGCATCTCTCTCTAGATCTGTCATTACTGTCAAATCTTCTATCCGTGTCTTTTCTGTCTGACTTACTGCTCCTCTTGTGTCTGCGAGAAGTTGAAGAGCTACATCTTTCTTTTGAATCCAACAGATGGTAGTGGTCTGTTTCTATATCTTCTGACCGTCCAGCACTACTTGGATCAGTACTTTGTGAAGCTATAGGACTGAGACTGGAAAAGCGGATGTGTTGAGGTAGAAGAGGCATTTCTTTAGTGTCTTCACTGGCAGACTCATCAGAGTCAGAAGAGAGCTTAACCAGCTCAGGAGTCCTCTCTGCTGCTGGCTTAACAAAACCTACAATGACACAGTCATCACTGTCAGAAGACAAACACTCTTGTTTGTGAACTTCAACCTCAGTCACATTAGTTTGGTTAAGATGGGTCATTTGCTGTGGACAGGCCCCAAACTCCTCTTCTAAACTGCTGTCTGAGTCTGAGTCAAGGACTGACAGACACTCTGCCCTGTTCTGCTCTGCTGTCGTAGAATACGATGGCCCAGGTGTCTCATCATCCCACACAGAGTGGCTCAGAGAAGATGTGGACTCCCCTGGGGGGTCCAAGTCCACTGGGTGTTCCTCATCCTCTGAGATAGCTATTACAGACAAATTGGGGCTGCTGTCTTCATTTGAAGAAGCAGCTGGGCAGTCGTAGACAGCATGCTGGTCATAGGCCTCCATGTTGAAGGGAGACTTTGCAAAGTTGATGAACTCATGCAGAAAGTGCTCTGTCCGTCCTTGGAGGAACGGCCTAAGCTCTTCCTGAATAGCTCCGTCCTCCATGTCATAACGTGTAATTCGTGACATGATTATGTGTTGAACTATGTTGACCAAAGAGCCATGGGCCCCATATAACACAGCGAGTTCTCTTTTTAGCCAGGGGACCAGTCTATGTAGGCAGGCAGGATTTCTTCGGAAGAACTCAGCTGAGGTGTCTCGGGATCGGCCACCATCACGAACATTCCGAACCCTCACCCCTTGTCGATACAGTTCCCTCCTGAAGTTTATCATTTCCTGCTCTCTGACATTATTCACTGCCCTCCCTTCACTCGCAGCTCTCTTCCTGGCTGCTAACCTCATCATCATGCGCCTGATGTAACGATCCTGCGGCTGTTGGGGAACGTTTGTTGAGGCTTCAAACATGACTCCATTATCAGGAGGTGAAGAGGTCCTTCCTTGCATCTGTCGATGAACTCCGGTAAGAGTTGTGCGGTATCTAAACCGCACTCCCCCAAAGGTCCCAAAAGAGCCATTATCCACTGGCTGCAGGTCATATTTCTTAAAGTCTTGCTCTGAATTTATACTGTGATAGATTGAATTAAATGGCTGTTTGCATAGAGGGCACTCTGCTTTGTTCTTGGACCACTCATGAATACAGCGGAAACAGAACTTGTGCAGGCAGAGGTCCAGGTAAGAAATGTTGTTAAACATGTCCAAACAGATGGGACACTTGGAGTCTGGCGATACCTCTGCAGACATTGCTTTACAGGTTTTTCTTCTGCCACTCTTCTGGCTCTGCTGCAGGGCAATCTTAATTGCTGACATGACCTGACAAAATATGAAAAGTTGGGTTAGAATTATTATATTATAAGAATGGTAAGGCTGCCATAGAGTAACCTGCAAAGTTCTACTGAGGTGCTGCACTTTAGTCTAAAATCTACTCTTTCCATTCACAAACGATTTGATAGTGTGACCTATCTTGACAAATCTTTAAAATAATAATAATGTAATAATAACATTTAATGTAAGGATAAACACAGTTGAATAAATGCCAGAAGTGGATGTTGATACCATTGATACTTTTATTTAATAATGTTAACGTTATCTCCATGATTCTAACGTCATCTAGTACTATGACGGTCCTAATGTTACATCAGGTCTATATTCGCGCTGAACATAAATGCCTTACTCATCACTAACCTTGACATACATGTCACCACTGAGAAGAATATGTCGGAATGAGCCTATTAAATCGAAACTTGTTTAGGTTATGTCCTTCCCCATCTTCGGTTGCATTGATGTTTTCACTTAGCTTAGTTAGCTCAGCAGGTTAAGCTACAACAGTGCCTAGCGAAGCGCCCTTTGCTTATAGGGTTACCTCCTAGAAGTGAGTTGCAAAAACACTTACACAACGAAATACGTTGGATTTAACTGTTAATATTATTTTAAATCGCCTGACACAAACTATTTTGTCATAAGTACATTGGCGCTACTCTTGCTTTATAAGATCATTAGTCCACGAACTGATAAAAGTGGTTAGCTACAGTCAGCATGTTAGCCAGCTAAGTAGGGTAGGACGTTATAGCTATCTAGCTAGGTAGGTAGGCTAACATGGGAAAAGTTGTGCAATATTTACCTCTGACCTCCTCAAAAACACGTATGCGGTTGGCAGCCGATTAGCTCTCCCTGTTTCGTATAAGCCAGTTAATTTCTACATAAATGTCAACTGTTTGAAAGACAAACAGCCTGGCTTCGTGACACTCCTTCCATGTTCTAATGTTACAGTTTTTTTTAGTCAAGCTACAAGCCACAACCGGCCTTCAGAATAAAAGCGCCATCTTCACATTTTAAAGAATTACTAATAACGTGTTTATAATACGCACAATCAAATCATTAGGATCATTTTAAAATAATTTCGTTTTTTCCCCCCATTTTTAGCGAGAGTAGATACTATTTACAATGTATTTGATGCTATACTGCAATCTGCATTAAGCATACTTCCGGTCGAAATTTAACAAAGTGCCATTGAGGCCTTATTTTTGTGCTCCGTGATACCAGATATTGTATATTTAGTGTTTTTTTTATAATGTGAGAGTTCTCAATCCAGTTAATCAGTCTGAAGCATGTATGAAACATCCTTTGAGTCATATTGACGTTTTGTTTTTATGTTCATATGCTCCGCGGAAATCCAATGGATCTTCAGTGGTCACGGTACATTGCACGTTTGTATAAATCCAAAATTTAAAACCAACATAAAATTTTGTATGTATACTGCAAACTTACACCCATTCATTGCATTCCTTAACTATCATTTACAGTTAACTGCTAAACTACTAAGATTGAGTTTACAAACAATTTTCCTTTAACCGACATGATAGTGAACGAGAAAACATTTTTCTAAAAAATACCACTGCCTCTTATTCTGGAAAGCATAAAAAAATTGCATCATAAACTATAATCTTTACTATAATTACATTAATGTGTAAAAGCACTTGTACTCATGAATGACTTTGTAATATTTTATTGGCATATACACAGTTTGTACAACAGAAACTCAAGAAAATTATTGAAATATTTCAACTTCAGTGATGACCATGGCTCTCAGGGAGATCTGGAACAACTTCACCCGTCTCCAGAATGGTGTCACCCTAAACACAAGAACAAAAAAATTACCAAAACTAATTTTCTCTATTAAGACATATCAGAGAGCAGCTCTATTGAAGCTATTGTCAGAGCATCTCAGGACAGTGGCCTTGCTATGGCTGGTAAAGTAAGCTAATATGCAGCAGTGCATACAAAAAATTATTACAGTGATCATAGGAAAAACAAAAGTACAATATTAGAATTAATAAATGATTCATACTTACTGGGAACAGCTTGGGTTTCAATTCCACAATGCCATATGGCCTTTTCTGTAGGAGAGAATGAATACAGTATATGCTGAAGGTGAAAACTGTATGAGTTTAATGTTTGGTACACTTTTGTATGTTTGTCAAATGCAATAGAGAATGACTGAACATGGAATAAAGTCAATGCATCATTCTACAGTGCTTCTTTGATTTCTCTGCAAGTTACCTAATTCTATACTATCTAAAGAACAAAATAAAACTTTAGGCACTACATTATGCTGAATTCTGTATTATGGCTCTCTTATCCATTTCCTTTGATTCAGGATCTTACATGTGCAAGTGTCTAAAAGAAAGATAGGGCATACACAACAGTAAAAGAACCAATCAGAGGCTGCTCAGAAACTTAGGCATTCACACAACTGAAGGTCTAATTCTAATGTACATAACTAACTAAAAACAAGTCTTGCCTATCAAGTCATAAAATTCTATTCACCAGATATGTGCCACATTCATAACATCTGACAGGTCTTTATTCTGTTTACTCCCCATTTGTTTTACTAGTATCAAAAATAATGTTAAACATTTCTGTTGACTTACAGCAACATGGTATTTCACATAGTAGTGAACAACCCAAGCAGGTATCAACAGCCGCGTTAATGTGAAAACTCCACCTCTGTATGCTTTGTAGGTCTGTAAGGAGATACACATTGGAGGCAGGTAAATATAAATAGAAGTGAAGTACATAATGAATTAAAGTGTTTATTCTGACTGACACACACATAATATATACATCAACATGAGCGGGAACTTGCTCTTTCACTGAAAGTAGGTGAGCATGTACATACGTGCACATTTAAGAGAAAACTGAATCAAAATAGTTGTTGTTTTCTGGACTTGGATACATGCTGAAACATAAGGCGGACCCAAACATCTCAGAGAAGATAAAGTATGACCGTTACGGTTTCACAGAACAATTGACGATCATCTGTGAAAATACATTTTAGCCACCATTATCTCAGTGAATACTTCACCAGGCATGTTGATTTCAAACCTCCCTCTCTGGTTTGTCCTCTGTTTTACTACAAAATAGAGCTGCAGCTAATTTTTGATTTCATCATTGATTCATCTGCCATACATTTTGATCTAATCAATTAATTACTTTCTCAAAGTTTTTGATTAATTTTTAGTCAATTTCAAAATTATCTAAAATTTCATTTCATTTATTTTTATTAAAGATAACCCAAAGAAGATATCTGTACCAAATTATAATGTATTTTCCTTTCATAAGCATGTACTGAGTCAAAACCCACCACACAGCCTGCCTGTAAGAAAACCATCTAACGAAGATTGACAAAACTAACAGATACTAATGCCCAGTTATTTTAGCTGCTAGCTCTGCTGATTGCTTTTCACTCCCTCAAGATATGGACAACAATGTCAAATCGCAGATTTTTGTTTGCTTTATTTATCAATATGTACAGCAGAATATAACACACCGATAAGACCTTCCATCCTATACAGTCAAATGATAAATTACAATACGCGCAAGTTATTATTTCGACAGAAGGTAAAAATGGCACGTATGAGAGTCTTAATACTTTTACAGTGTGATACAACCAAACAAGCGTGTAAATGAAGACAGCAGTATGTTGGGTTAACGGTTTCACCACGTTAAAGGCGGGTGAATATTTGGCTATAGTGAAGCTCTATATTAATTAACGCTAGGTATAATAAAACTATGTATAATGTTCAATTTGTTTACTGATATTTCGCATTTACACTGCTATAGTCGGTGGTTGTTTTGCTAGCTAGATAGCTAGCTAGCGTTAGCTCTGTAACAGCACTCACGTAAAGTCTCCACAGGCTCTTGGGCTCCAGAAAGCCAGCCCAGAACTTGGCGACGGGGCCGGGAGGTTTAGCTTGTACCACGGGTTCCCTCGGGCTGAGCTCCTGGTCCTTCAGCCACTGTCTCCGGAGCTTTGAGAGCTGCTCGAAACGGAGCTTCTCGTCTGGTGTGTACCCAGACATTGCTTATTTCTGGATATTCAACCTCAGGAAACCTACAATGACACCATGGAGGACACTTTCCTGTACAGGCAAGTGCATCAACGAAGAAGAAATGGAAACGCGATACAGATTGAACAGTTAGACAAATTGTGGTGCGACGCCTACTGGAGTGGAAGAAAACATATTTTCAGTGTTTTTTTTCTTTGATTGTATAATCATAGTCATTCAACTATAAAACTCACTGAATCACAATGACAGAAAAATGCTATGTGATAAGAGCGTCTCTCTGATCGTGGTTTGTTTACAACTTGCAAGCAATTTGTTGCTTGCAAACAGAGTTTTTGGTTTATGGCATGTTCATGAAATGTAATATATTTGACAGATGTTAGTCAATTACACTTACCTTATGATAAGCATGATGACAAGTTGCTTTAATAACCTTTTATCAACAATTGAATATGTTTGGTGCTTATGCACTCTTTTATCCACCAGATGGCAAAAACCACAAAGATGATGAGGAGCATATTCACGAGCAGCAGGCCTTTTAAGAAGCACCACTGATTTTACATCATCAGTTAGATTCTAGTCTTGGTTATTACCCCACTGCCTTTGAAAACAGCTGTATAATGTGATCTGCAGTTCTAGCGGAGCTCTGTCAACCCCCTGATGATGCCATACCGATGTCATCACTATCCCAGCTTGGGTTTCGAGACTACAAATTTCTAACAGGAAGCCGTTGTTACAAACTGGAGGGGTGTGTTTGGGAGGCGTTGGTCATTGCCATGCAGAGAGTGCCTCATGATTGAAAGGCACAAGTTGCTTTATGGGAGGGACACTGTCATGATATCTAAGCCTCTCCTAAAAGTCCCCGCAACTTTATGAAAGTGGAAAAATAAGTTGCTTGAGTGCTTGTCACCTGATTCTTGCTGACAACAGGGCCTGATTTTTTATGTAATGTTAATTTCAAAAGAAAATGCAGGAAGATATACTATGCTATTCTGTCATTTAACTTTTTTTCCGTGACCATCACAGGGCATTGTCAGAAAATATACTAAATAAAATGCGTCTATTTAAAAACTTCACTGAGATGCTCCCATGATGCCAGTGATAATTTCACAGATTATGTCACATTCATATGAGGCAGTCATTGACATCACATAGGCCTAGTTCATTTATACATTTAAAACAGAAAATACAGTACAACTTATATTCTTCAGTCACTTGTTGTATTTTAATGGCTGCAGTTCCAATTTAAAGCAAGGAACACATTGTCAATAATAACCTTTTTGATGTCACAGGTCCTATTTATAATCTACCAGGGCAAGATTGACACTTTCTCATGATTAACCCTTTTAAGCCCTTGAGTCTGACAACACTCGCTTTTACACTGACTACTAAAAAATCAGGATTTGGACCTCAGCTTTTTTCCACTGTTTATTTTGTTTTTATTCATTCATTCTTTTAACAAAAGATTTGTTAATGATATGAGGTCCTGAGTGAAACTTTTTTTGTAATCCACTGAGAATGAAGAGATAGTTGCAAAACTGTGAAATAATAGGTAATTAAGGTATAATGTCATCATTTGACCACCTGACTAGAAGGGTCAGCAGGAATGCTTGCAAAGTTATTTGATTATGATTTCACTACATTGCCAAAAGTAAGTGGACTCTCTTGTCCACATACTTTGTGTTCTTTCATCAGGCCTATGATTTTGGATTTACATGTTCAACTCTCACAAGTCAGTAAAAATGTAGGTGTCCACAGACTTTGAGTTGTACACTAACATTAAACAAGTTAGTTAGTCCTCAGGTTCAAACTTTCCATCTCTTATAATTTGCTTGATACAAATTCCTGACACATAATTTTTAAATGTCTTTTAAATAAACCAATTTCATTGTTTTAAAAACAAATTAAAAAAATGAACCAGGGGTGTTGGGAAACACAGGAAAAATCCCCCTGGCCTCAGTTTTTATTACTAGATCTAACTTATTAAAAATGAAGTTTGTACACAAATGCAAGAAATTGTTTTAATTGTACTATTGAAAACTTTTGTTTAAAAAAAAAAAAGCTACCATCTCCGACTGTTAGAGAAGACATAGGCTTTTTGACAGGGGAATTATGAAAAGAACATAAACTACCCATAGCAGAATGTACGGCCATAATCATCAGCTTCAGTGGGTATTGGAAGCTAACTGAAAAAGAGCAGTTCATCAAAAATGTATGTGAGTCTTCTAATCCATCAACTAGGAATCGATGTGGGCTTTTTTTTTGTTGGATTCCAACTCACGTCAGAGTAGAAAGAAATGTGGCATCTGATAAATTAATATTATGGATCAAAAGAGACATTTGGATACTACATTTGGTAGAAATGAAGCAAAATATGCGGAAGAATAACAAAATCTTGGCGAGAAATTTGGAACTGAGATAAGCCTAATAGAGTACACTCCAAAAATCAGTCAGAGTTAGAAATTATAGGAGGTGAAGGGAAGATTTAATAATTTCAAGATAAAAAATGGATGTAACCTTTTATATCATAAGAAACTAATGTGAGCTGTGAGCATGTAGGCCTACTCTTAGAATGTGTAAAGCATTAAAGAGAGAGATTTAAAGTTAGAACAGCGGAGGTAGAGGATCTTTATTTCAGGAACAAGAAGCAGGTCTAAAATGCAGATTTTTAACTCCTCATGAAGTCATGATGTTGCATATCCGGTACAGTGGGTGGCGGCATGTACGTTTCACGTTGGTTTATAACCCACCATCACACGAAGTAGTAGCAGCAGCGGTAGTCGGTAGTAGTACTGTAGTAGATGTAGTAGTAGCAGCAGAAGAATTCCGACCATTACTGTCCTGTTGGTCACTCGTATGATAATGATTGCAATTAGCTTAACGTTGGCTAATTTGTCGGCTACATAATACAAGAAGCAGGGCCCCCTGCGGATATGTATTAGCCTAGCAGATCAGTAGCAGTGATTTCAGGTAAGACTTCCTGTTTCCTGATAGCGAAGAGCGTTTGAAACTTCAGTTAACAGCTAATCTAAATTTAGCCTTAGCTAGTATGCTATACTAGATAAACTCAATGGTTTGGTTGGAATCGTTGTTATGGTGTCAAACCTTCCTCACAGTCATAATTGAGTTGTAACGTAAGCAAAGTACCGACTGTCACTCGATGACACTGAAAGCGAGTGTTGAATTAGTTTAGTTTGAATTAATGTAAGTCAGTTTTATGAAGCTAGCTGGCTAGCTAACTATTAGCTGTCCGGGGAACTAACAGACATAAGCAGCAGACTTACCTATAGCGCAATGCAAAGCCAAAAGTCAAGGTGACGTGTATCCTACAGATTGAGTAAGTAACAGTTATAGTCAGATACCGTTTGTGTGTCGTCTTTTTATTGTCCAGCTGGAGCAAGACCTTCCCTGGTGTGTCTTATAGGATTTGTTGTGAAGAGTAAAAACAGAAGGATAGCATGTGGCGCTTAGGATATTTTAACTATTTTACTTTTAAATATTAAAAAGTCTCCTTTAATTAGGAAAACTTATAGAACCCATTAGGATCAATTACATTCTGCAGTAGGGATATTATGTTTCTTTTTTTATGCTGATTATTAGTAAACAAAGAGACTGAAAACCAATATTTGGAACCTATATATATTAACAGTAAAAATCAACATATTTTTGGTCAATCTTTTTTCATTTTGGAGGCAGATATTTCGATTTTTATTTCGTGACATTTAGTTGATTACTTCATTTACTAGTTACTTTATTTACTAGCATATTCAGATTAAAAGTATAAAAATACATACAAAGTACAAATGTACTATTATGAACTAAATACAGGGTTGCATGGTTAATACTGTATATGCAGTCAGTACAAGAGTGCATGGCTGTGTAGAGAATGCCATTGTATTGGTGATGTAATAATTTTATGCATCTATTGATGGACAAAGACAATATGAAGGTTATAAGTGATTTTATATTCTGATATTGATAAATATGGTAATTAAAAATCCAGAGAAAGTTTCCAAATTGATTCAAGAAGTATTCTCCACACAGAACTTGTTAAGTTGACTTGTTTAACTTGTTAAAAATATTAAATATATACCAAATGACGGTACATCATGACATTGAAGCAACAATCTCATAAAATCTAATATTGCGCAAAATCAATTTTTGCTTGCCCCTATACAAGTTGTTTGATTTATCTGTGGTAACAACAAAGACTAAAGTTAATTATTATGTTTAATCTTATCTGCCTTGCTCTCAAACTTGCGGGAAACTGTGCAAAACATAGTTTCACCCACATCCTCTAACGCCATCCAACTACACTCTTGTTTTTAGGATAATTGAAATGTTCGCTGACTCTTCAACTGCTGCCATTTTCTCACAAGTGCCCAATCAGTACTGTGCATGTGCAAGTCTCAACAGAAAGGAGAAAAAAGAAAGATGGCTCACTCCTTAGTGAGCTACAGAAAAAAACAATGTGTTAATTTCTTTTTTTACCACTTGCCCGATCTGGCCCAATTGGGTAAGTGAGTTGCCAGATTTACTAGCCCAAGGTGGCATTTTACTTGCCTCGGGCAAGTGGGCAATCCTTATTGTTGAGCCCTGCGTATACACAGTTTGTAAGTACCTCTTGTTTTGCTTCTTCCTGATGGTTGATAGATTTGATAAACCTCTTTTGTCTTTTCCTTTGCAGCACTGTGCCAGACTTTGGATGGAGTCAGCACCCAAGCTTTCATTTTCTTGTGTAGTCACAGCAAGGGTTCGGGATTCAGGCCATCCTGAACATCAGCGAGCGAAGAATGGTCAAGTATTTCTGTAATAACACAGACATCAGGAGTACGTGGGACCATGTTGTCTCTGCTTTTTGGCAGAGGTACCCCAATCCATACAGGTATTGTAATGTTTTCATTGTCAAGATTTTATCATAGAAGGTAATTTTGAATGTGGTGGGTGTCAAAAGTCAACCCAGCCTTTAAGATATTCTGGTTTATAGTGGTTCACTACCAGAAAGAACCCACAGATTATACCTGCTCGAATTTTATCGAGATATGAGTGACCATAAAAACAGGCAAAACAGGCAAGATTAACCTAGATAACTGGGAAAAAAACACATTAGATAAGTAAAACTAAGTTTAGCATATTCATAGTTGTGGTTAATCGTTTTTATTTGCGTTATCTGTGTGTTTTTTGTTTTTTTTATCAATCAGCACCCATGTCCTCACAGAGGACGTTGTGTACCGGGAGGTGACTGCGGACCACCGGCTTCTCTCTAGACGCCTCCTGATGAAGACCAATCGACTGCCTCGCTGGGCAGAGCGGTTCTTCCCCACCGGGATGTCTCGCTCTGTGTACATCATTGAGGACTCCATCGTGGACCCTGTCAACAGGAGCCTGACTACCTATACCTGGAATCTTAACCACACAACTCTCATGGTGAGGCATCTGAATGTCTGTGGTTTGTTGTTGTACATTTTTCTAATTGTATGAACCTTTTTTTGCAGCCAATTTGCCATAACCCTTTGAAGAATCTTAGTACGGATATAGTTATTAAGTTATCATCCATGTCTGACTGACCTTGGGAACTCTGCCTACATTACTGTCACAGTTTCTCTGCTTGATACTGTACACTGTGATGGCAGTTCAGTATGAAAGACTGAACTCTGTGCCTTGACTGCTCAGTGCAGCCATGTGTAGCTGCTAACCCCAGAAAGGAGGTAGAAATATTAATTTAACCAGCCTGATCTTCAAAGAAGGCCTTTGAACACAGTTCAGATGTAATAATCTCCCAGGGAAGAAGGAGTTTGACATGATGTACATTATACAGCTCTAAGGTGTGCGATTTTCACACTCTTACTGCTGTACACCTTATGCTAATGTAGGATGGTTTTGGTTTTTAATCTACTGCAATATGACACAAACGAAAGTTCAGCTAACTAATCGTTGTGATCAAAGAAATTGTCTGATCAAAGCATTAAAAAATAATCAAGAATCAGGAGAATACTCTGTTTTTAGTTTATGTAACATTTGAGCTGCAGTTTCCTGCAGCTTTGAGACAAATGATGACGTATAATACAAAAATGGATAAACATGGTAGCAGATTTTTAAAATTTCAAATAGATTTTTAATTAAGAGTGTACTTGGATCCAATCATGTAAGAAGGCTTACAAGAAAACTCTATCCACCCTCATATAAAGCGGTGAAGTGCATGCAAGAAAACTGGGTTTACTTGCTTCCGTTGTCTGTAGCACCTGTACAAAAAACTGCTGCTGATATACGTGACAATACAGTTCTACAGCCCCGTCCTTTACCTTCACCTGCTGCCACTTTTCTCTCTCCCATGTTAGTCGGTTGAGGAGCGTTGCATTTTCCAAGACTCAGTGGAGCAGCTAGCCTCCACCCAGCTGAGGCGGGAAGCATGGATCTCCTCAAGTATTTATGGCTTCTCCAGACCTATTCAGGTACTTTTGCCCTCTGTTTAACCATGTTAGATTATTCTGGAGGGCAGTGTTCATTAGAATCGAGTGCATTTTTAATGTATTCTTTTTCTTTTCTTTGAAAAGTTCCCGATTTCAACTACAAAGAGCCATGTTCAGATATGGATGAATCAGAATAGAGGTGTAATAGCAATAAGATGGTAGCCCCAAGCATAGTTAAATTGATTCATAGTCACCTACTTTTGTGTATCCTAGAGTGTAGGAATATATAAACATAATGCATTTGATTTTATTTATGAGTGTCACATACAGAATCCTATTTTCAAGGCCTTAGTTTGATTTGTAGGTCATAGTATGAGCAGCAGAGGCATGGAAGCCTGTGTGCAAATGCCAAAATATAGAAGTTGGAGATATGAGGGGAGAAGTGAAAAGTCTGCCAAAAATATGTCAACCTAAAAATTGTATTATTAGATGTGGAAGATGCCAGGCTTGCTTTAATATCACCAGGGAATAGGAGAGCAAGAAGTGTTAGTTAAGCGTTGTTTCTCCATCTCCTCCATGTAAAACAATTTCCTGCTCTGTCTTTTCCCAGGAGTTTGGTTTGGCCCGCTTCAAGAGCAACCAGGTGAAGGCCATGAAAGGGTTGGAATACGCACTGTCCAACTTACAGGGTACGTAAACTTCACCGGCAGAAACGAGAAAAGTACAAGGGTAGGAGAAAAACAAAACAGTTTATTTTTAACTGTTACCGTTTCTGGAAATGAGAACTCGGGGGAAGCAGGGCTTTCTTCCCTACATACATGGGACTGTGACTCAATCGTACACAATCTATTTTACTTATTTATGGTTTACTGTAGATATTTCATTTACTTACGTCCATGAAATCTTCATGATGTACTTTCATGAATCCTGTGAAAGTAAAAAAACTGAAGTGGCTCGCCCCAGACATTCAAATTTAAACATTTTATCCTCCCAAGATCCTGAAGAGGCAAAAAAAGCAGACGATAGCAGACGAATCGGGCAAAAACATCAATGACCTTTAACATAAACATGACAAAACATCAGTCTGATTAAAGGTGCAGTCTGTAAAATCTGAGTCTTAAGTAACAAATAGAGACCATTGTATAAAACTGCATCATCTGAAAATGTGTGTCCTCCATCACAACTATTTCCATTATTAATTTATCCGTTGATTGTTTTTTCGACTTCATCGATTAATGGTTTTGTCCATTAAATGTCAGAAAATGGTGAAAAATACCATCATTAGCTCCCAAATGTCAAGGTGACATCTTTAAATTTCTTGTATTGTCCCACCAATAGTCAAAAACACAAAGATACTTAGTTTATTATGATAAAAGACTAAGAAAACCTGAAAATATACACATTTGAGAAGCTGGAAGAAGTGAATCACAACACTTAATTTGTCAGGCACAAATCTTTATCCCTCAACAGACACTGAAAAATTTGTCAAGATTTTTTTTGACTGACTTCAATTTCATAAACTTTATTAAGAAAACAAAACATTACAGTTTGAAAAGTCAATTTTACAGAGAGGTGAATTTTAATCACGGGAAGCCATGAGATGAAAAAGTCGTGCGTTGTTTGGCGGTGGGCCCTGATCAGTGAGGATTGTGCTGTGTGTTGTGCTGATGCAGCGTACTGTCACATTCTCCCACTGTTGTGATTCTGTCCCACTGCCCCTTTGTTGATGGCACTGCAGGGATTGGCATCAGGCTGAGCGTTGTGGTGAGTATTATAGCAGTGTGGCATCCATCTGCCACCCCAGGCCTTGCCCAGGGTTGTCACATGATGCCATGTATGAACCTCAACCGGTAGACAGTGTAGCAGAGGTAGTGACTGTCTCCCTTTGTGTGTTGCGTGTGCTGATAGAGACCGTGTTTGAGTTGAAAAGTCAGAGAACAGAAACTCTGACTAAAAGTGACTGAAAAGTAAATTGGTATAGAAGTAAATAGTGTATAGTTTAGTTGACCCTAATTTTATTTTTGTTTGAGATAAAAACTGAAAAAAAAACATGTCATGACTTTTTTTTTTTGTTAAAGAAAATAGCAAAATTAGTTAAAACAGTATTTTTCTTTTTCCCCAAGTGAATATTTTTGTGTTGTAAATGATGTTTGATATCCAGCTCACAAACAGGCCATCCAGTTTTAATATCTATTACAGTAAGAAAAATTGCTTACTTTAGGCTTTTTAGTTAATTTAGCTCAATTATATAAAACAAAATCAAGAATGTGCCCCATCAATAATATATAATAATAAATATTTTAATATTAATACTTTTCTGATATCTAGCTACTAGTGTGCTGCATCAATGTCAGAACACAGTGAAAGTCCAGGACAAAATGTAGTATCAGAAAAACACATTACACTTACACTGAACATATGAAATGTTATACAGTAGAGTCACACATTTGTGACTGAACATGGTGTCAGTTACTGCATTTTGCCATTGTAGGGCAGTATAGTCAATGACGTGATGTAGAACAGAGAGGGCCTCCAGTGTTGTTGCTTCAACAACTTAAACATATCATTTATTTGGCTGTTTCGCTGCTTTCATTCAGTACATTTTGAAATGTCCAGTTAACAGGAATCCGCTTGATCGGACAGAACGGTGGAGAGAGCGAGAGACAAGAAAGAGTGGAGAGAGCAGTGTCTTGTGTGGGATGGATTGATGGGTCTGTGCCTCATCTTGTCAGCTGATCTGGATGATGAACTGAAGCTTTTATAGATTAGATTGACTGTCAGACACACATACAGTGTTTTTAACCTTTAGCTCAACCGCCTTCTTCTGATCTCTTGCTGTGAATAAATTTTCAGTTGATTAGCCGTACTGCTATCCTGAACTGTGCAAAACTATGAAATAAGTTCACGGAAGTTTTCAGAGAAGCTGGTTCTCATAATATCATAATCATAGTTACTTCTGTTAATTCCACGGGGTAAAAAAATTATTTTGGTCTGTTTAAGAAAAAGTGTGAAATATTAAAACTCATTCTTTGACAGATTCAGGTTAAATATCACTTGGTAACTTTTTTTCCACACAGAACTATGAATCTCAATATGGGAATATTGTGACAGGAAGACTGTATAAAGACAGTAATTAATAATATTGAATTATCGCCCCCATCCCCAAATAAATTTTTTTATTTCTAATCCCAAGTGCTTTGCTTATGCTTATGTCAAATCAGTGTCAGCTCAGCTCATTAGTGAGTTCTTCCTCATAATCAACACTTTATATTATCCGGGTGTTAGCACGGTAAAGAATAAAGTTGAATTTATGTTTCACTATAGGATTTGAGCAGCACATTGAGAGAGAGGCCAAACACAGGCAGGAACACAGGAAGAGAATGAGGGGTGGAGAAGAGGAGAATAGGGCTCAGAGATGGCAAGAAAAGAGGCAATAAGGAATAAATGTCCACCATGATAAGAAATGTCAGCTCAGGGTACCAGCAACAGGGTCTCTGCAGGTCTTCAGAGTCCTGTCTTTGGTTTAACAAATGTTAGCTCTTAGTTTTAAGTAAATTTTTCATAATAAATATCTTTTATAACCAATAAATCTATAGCCAAATAACCTTTATGCTGAATCTTCTTACCTACTACACTTAAAGTACCTTTTTGGGAAAATGACAAAACTAAACAAACCTGTACCTTTACACTGTTTGCACTACAGAGAAAGATCCAAAACAAAACAACCTACTTTTACAAAGCCCTGTGTGAAAGAAACAAGTATGATCATATTCATATTTATGGAGTGAATGTTCCTCAACGATCTGTGTCATATCAGTATTTATATCAACCTCTTTATAGCACCGCAATTGTATTTTTTTATAAACTGTAACATATCAAACTCAAACCAGTTTTGTCGCAGAAATCACCTGATTTCCTTCAGAGGAAAATGCTGAGAATTTTCTGATATTGTGAAAGTGCCACAGGGAGGATTTGAACTTTTTTTTAGGGGCTTTCATTCAAGCAGCGAATTCGCTTTTCACTATCAGCAAGAGTTGGTGTGGCCACTGCAGCAGACTGTGTGTGGACAGTGTGACACGGGTCAGTAAAGCAAACATACAAGAAATCAACTCACTGTAGTGAGGAGAAGAAAACATGTTAAAACAGTTACAAGTGAAATCTAATGCTAGTGCTTCACCTCTCAGCCAATTTATTTTTTAGTAAATACTATGTTTGCTATGAGTTAAAGCCAGTTCTTTTTTGTTGTTTAAAAAAATATAAAGTGTATAAATCAATATCTTTATTAAATATAAAGATCCTCTCACTCCAGTTACTGTCAGTCTCCAAACATGTTTCTCATTCTGCCACCATGAAGCCACGCTCGCAGGAAAAATACTTCTGCTTTGTCCGAAAACATTTAAATGTGAGGGAACCACTTTCTCTCTGTGCTTTCTTTCCGTCTCTGTGTTGTGTGATTCGGGCCCTTGTTCTCACATGAGGTACTCTAAGTTTTAGGGTTCACAGCAAGGTGAGACTTGAACTCTGTAGTCCGCTGTACTGAATCCTGTGAGAGCCAGTTTGTAACGGCATACAAAGATGGACTTTTTTTTAAAATTCTCTTTTCAGAGAAGGTTCATAGTGTTTTGCCACCTTTCCTTCTTGCATGCCATTATATAAAGCCTCTCTCAGACATAAACCTCTTTACATAAATGTGACACGTGGGTTTTATGTCTGAATGAGCACCCAAGTCACTTTTACATAAAAGTCATGACTAGAGTTCAGACCTGGTAACTTTTCCGAAACACTTTCAGCACAAGTTTGAATTATACAGACTTACACATCTATAGAAAATCAGTTTAATAGATTATGAGCTAATCTGGCATTTTTAGGGAGATTCTTGTCATCTTCACCATTTTGCAGTACGACCGCGGCAAAAGAGTTTAGAAAAGTGTTTGTACAAGCACAGTAATAATCATACCAGCTGTCTCCCTGTTTTTAAATTAGATCCTTGCCAACAGTATCACTGAATATTGAATACATTCTGCAAAACACTAAAATTATTGTCAGACTATAAAATAGGCAGAGAAGCAGAGTCTTCCTTAAGTTAACCTTCAACAAGAACATTATTGATGCCAGACTACTTTGTTCAAACCATTATTTAATTCACCACTGTGTTTTTTAGCAGTAATATGCTTCCTCTTACCCACCAAGTGCCGAAAATCCCAAGCTGTCATGTTGTGCTTGATGAAGCCAGGAATGTCTGCTAAAGAAAACATT
Organism: Hollardia meadi; assembly: GCA_037974645.1. Taxonomy (NCBI): domain Eukaryota; kingdom Metazoa; phylum Chordata; class Actinopteri; order Tetraodontiformes; family Triacanthodidae; genus Hollardia; species Hollardia meadi. Next base: position 9,737,167 of record JBBPCS010000283.1, read on the forward strand.
GTATCCTCAGCGTTGTCATCCTAATTCTGTCCTGTGTCTCTCTGGGCTCACAGGAGAGACACCCCAGCGGCTGCTCAGGGACACAGTGAAGGACGCGTCGGAGAAGGCCAAGGTGGCGGCAAAGAGCCTGGCGTCGGCTGCTTCTGTCCCACAGAAACCCCAGCATTACGTCTGACGGGATAGTGTGTGAAGAACCGGGCAGGTGACATGAACTCAACACAAAGCCTTTTTGATCACATGGACTCGACTGAAATTTTCTGGGATCTGGTCACTGTTGATTTCCTCAATTCTTTTTCGTTCTCCAATATTCTCAGCTTTGTGTCTTCTCTCTCAGCTTTCATTAAATCTCAGGTCCCTGAGTCTATGTGTGAAACATATTGCCTTCATGGAAACTTTCAGATTGTGACCAGCAGCACATTTTCACGTCTTTGCCATATTTATTTTTTATGTATCTTATCTATTTTAATTTAAGTAAGCCTATTTTCATGCAACCTGAACCGTATGGCACTTTCACTTACATTCATCAGCTATTAAATATGATTTTTTTTTACGCTTTAGGTGTTGGTCCAGCCTGGAGTTCACATTAGACCAAATCATAATACTGTGACTGTGTAGTTTCAATTTCACTTAAGCAAGAAAGAACAAGGATTATACTTTAATGGTTTTATGTGCACACAGGGGATATTTAAACAGTGAAGCTTATTGTATGATGGCAAGTCAGTGCCAGCACTTCTTCCTGTACTGAAGTGTTGACGAAAATCACAAGATACCAAAGTGATTTGTCAGGTTGAACAATCTTTTCACATTTCTGTGCTCCGATTTACTCTGTAATGTGGTTGGTGAAATTATTTCCGATCATTTCAAACTGCCTGTTGGCATAAAGCTGAAGTTGTAATTCAGCTGATGTTATTGTAAACATTACATTGATTGCATTCCCTCTTAGATGGTATTATTTGGATTTTTTCTGCTGCAAGACTTGAATTATAGATTTTTAAAAAAATACATTTTGAAAAATGATTGAGCATTAAGCATTTGCAATATGGAGTTTTGTGTAGATTAATTATAAACAGGTAATTGAGATATGTGCAAAAGAATATGTAAAAACAGAATCCATTGGACTTTAAATTGAAGAGTTGAACATGTTTTGCCACTCTTTCAAAACATTTTCAACCAACCCTGCAAGTCCATTGTTTGTTTTTTTCTTTGTCAAACTGAGCTTTAATAAATTTGGTAAGTTATTAATTTGATTTTGCCTCTTTGTTTTTTCCACCAGGTAACTATTCTCTGCTGTAACAGTGACAAATGATGAACTCTGACCTTTAAAATCTTGATAATTCCAGACTATAGATCGCAGTTTCACAGCTGCACAAACCAAACAGGAAGTTCTGTAACATTCAAACAGCTGCATGTTACTTGCTGCTTTGTTCAGTTGAAGGGTGCCACAGTGCACTGTGTAAATCCACACATCATTTACCAAAACCAGACAATAACCAGGCTGTGGCAACTTTATGTATAAAACATTTTAATTATATTACAATGAGAGAATACACAATACCTTCAAGTGTTTGCTCAAATGTAGCCAGCACCAGGTACTTGTGTACACATGCTCACACACACACACACAAAAAAAGGAATTCATATAACATCTTCTGAATGCATATTACACATCTGCTAAAAAGGAACATATTCACAGGTCTCTGGCACAGAACTCTCCCTACTTTGCACAGCACGTCAGCCCAAACAGAGTCCTCACCGTCCTCCTCCTCAACTAACGCCTAGCCAGCTCGCCCTCCTCTAGAGCCTCTAGGTTCTTGCGGGCACAAAAGATGAACCCGAATGCTGGTGTGACGCCTTTCTTAGAGCGGGGGGGGGGGGGGGGGGGGGGGGGGGGGGGGGGGGGGGGGGGGGGGGGGGGGGGGGGGGGGGGGGGGG
>JBBPCS010000283.1:9739108-9775292 GCA_037974645.1 Hollardia meadi
CCCCCCCCCCCCCCCCCCCCCCCGATACAGAAAGATGCAAACTAAGGAGAAAAGGCATAAAAGCCGGGGTCTGGAAAGCAGGAAGCTGACCTGAAGCCTACAAGTAGTTAAAGCTATTCATCTAGAGTTACATAAAGAATCTCTAATCATTTTAGCATGGAAGGTTAAAAAGTGACTATTTGTTTGGCAGGAATAATATTTCATGTAAGTCCATGTGTTGATTTTATAAGCACCATTGCTCAGCAGGCTGAGGCACAGGTTGGTGTCTTCTGTGTTTCTGATTTCATCTGTTTGCACAGACTTATCTGCCTTGACCCTGCTCTCTGTGCAAGCTGTCCTCGGTCTGTGCTTCACACCTTTTTCATTCCAACATCCACCCTCTCTCTGTCTCCAACTTCCCCAAACACCACACTGTGCTTTTGTGCTTTTAGAAAATCCAACACGCTTAAGTAAATCTCTGTGCAACAGTAACATGAAAGCAAATATCAAAACTTGTCTGTATTTGCTCTGAAATCAACAATGTATAAACTGAGTCCCCCCCCCCCCCCCAAATCTCTCTGATGCCCCTTAATCTTAATTGAGTTGAGTGAAGAGCTCCTTCACCCCTAAAAATAAGAGCAACTCTGATTTAACAGTCTTTGTTAATTGGTACAATCTCTGCTTGCTTTTTAAAAAAAAGAAAATAACTTTTTCCAAGGCACATCATTAAAAGAATTTCCATAAACACTATCCACCCAGCATTCAAACAATATGTTACCACGTCCAGTCACCTGCTCAAAAGCCACTAACTCTCAGTGTGTGCTATGTACATTTTTCAATGACGCCACTGAAAAATTATAATCTCTGATCTGGTCCTCAGCTCATCCCATTCACTCTGTCACTTTTCTACTGGGAGGTTCTGTGCAAGAGAATAACTTTATGCCATTAATATGGTTTACTGAGTTGTTCATTTGACCAATAAACTGAAAAAGGACATTTCTGCTACAAATCATTTGACATGAATGTAAACTCTCAATGACAAAAAGAATAAAAACAAAATAAAAAATAATATTTTTTTAATCTAGTTTTTTTTCCCTCCTGCAGTGTATGGAGAGAGTGCAGATAGGAGGTAAAAATCATCAAAACAAAGTATAGATTGGTCACCAAAAAAAAAAAAATGCACCACAGAGTCAAAAGCAAAACCACCTGCTTGTCTTAAAAACCCCTGCCCACCCACCCTCCCTCAGAAAGCACAAGATGGTAATATTGCTGTGTCTCAAGAGGTCCCCTGATCAATGGGTAACACTATTTCTGGGACGGACCACTGGGAGCGCGGAGGATAACACCTTAAGCTGCCATCGATTGGATTGTTCTTATATCGCTCCTCTCCCAGTGACTCCCATTAAACAAACACAAAGTCAACATACAACAATAGTAAAATGACAAAAAAAACAAAAAAGACAAACTCGCTTCAAGCCCAGAAGTTTTTGAACCCTGTTGGTGACCATTAGGGGCGACTGGAAGCTGCCATGGTAGTTTACCAGTGTGTGTGTGTGTGTGTGTGTGTGTGTGTGTGTGTGTGTGTGTGTGTGTGCTTTCTTTCTGTGATAGAGGCGGCACTGGCAGATGAGCGGGCATCAGGAGGGTGGGGAGTGCCTGGACAAGGGTGTACAACAAGAGCGGCTTCTCAGTAGAGATCAAAGGGGCTTTAAAAAAAAAAAAGAAAAAGAGGTCTTCTCTTCAAGTGCCCCTTGCTTATGGAAGCGTTTTGGCATGGTATGGGTTGAAATCAAGGCTTTCAGCCCCACCAGAGGACGAGGAGAAGGAGGATGAGATTAAGGGGGGGGGATGACCTGAGTAGGGACCGAAGGTGAGAAGATGGGAGGAAGAGGAGGAGAACGAGGGAGGTCAAAGGCTCATCAAGGCACAGAATGACAGCAGGAGAGTCACCCAAGGGAGAGGGGCCAGTGTATCAGCTCCCCTGTCCCCACTCTCCCTTCAACAAGCCTGGCCTCATGTCTGTCTGTCTCTCATATAGATATACATAGATCGATAGATATACTCACTCTTTTTTGTCTTTTCATTACAAGAGAACATTTAGGAAAATATAATACAAAATTTAATACAAGAAATATAGACTACAATGGCTAGTAGCTTCTTTCGTATGCAAGTTTTTTGTTTTTTTGTTTGAGTCTTTTGTAGTTTTTTATTTTTTTGGTCAGACCTGCCATGGTGGCCTGGCCCTAATTTTTGTAAGTTGGGTCGCCAAGCTCTAAAGACTGCCAGACACTGAGGCCTAATGATTATTAAATGGTCAGAGAGCGACAGAAGCGCCTCCTCCGTCAATAGTGACTATTGTGCATAAGTTACAGACAAGTTAGAGATGACATTTTATCTACATTGGTCTTCAGCAGTGCCCAGGAACTTCAGAAATAAGCAACAGAGAGAAAATAAGAATATTAGTCTTGTTAGAGAAATGAAAAATTCAACTGAATGTGATCAGTTTGCTAAGTTAGTTAAAACGAACGCCTCTACAGAGAACAAATCATTAGGGCTAGCCCTGTTTTTTTTTTCTTTTAATATTTTTTACTCCACGTTTACAACTTTGACTTGTTAATCGAAACAAAACGTAATCCAGACACACATGAAAACTGCTTGAAAAGGTAACAAAGCTGTGGAGAAATACGAATTCTGGGCAAATGGCGTCGTGAGCAAAGAGAAGAATCCATTAGTGAAAAAGAAAAAGGAGAACTGCCCCCTTTTTCTGCAGGTCCACTCTCTGTAAGCACCCACGTGCCATCTCCAAGGTAAAAAGGTAAAAGAAAAAAAGTCTCCCGTGACATCAGAATTATTTAAACACTCAAGAGGAAGTACCCGCCCCTTGTGTTTAATGCTACATCAATCCGCTACTGAGGAAACACAAGATTTTAATCAATCTTTCAGGAATAGAGTTTTAGTTCTGAGGCAACTCCTTTTTGTATTTGACATAGTAGTCCATCCACACCATAGGGTGGTATAGTGTAGTGGTCAGTAGTGTGGAGTAGTGGTTAGGCAGCCCAACCAGAGGGAGACACAAGGGTTTGGACAGTAACTGTACATCTATATACATTCTTTATTCTCTGCTGCTGCTTTGTAACTCTTTGTTTGTCTTGTGCCAGAAATTGGGCACATTTGGTGATGAAGATGTGACTGTGTGTGCAGAACTAGCAAACAGTCTTATTTTAGGTCTAGCAGTAGCAGAAGCACTACTGATCGTTGATACAATCCTAAAGAGTGAAAAAAAAATGACAAGAATAGTTTTACATTTTGCCGAGTTAGATGAGAAGATCGATAACCACAATTATGTCTGTTACAGCCAGCGGCCGCTTAGCTTAGCTTAGCATAAGGACTGGAAACAAGGGGAAATGTCTAACCTGGCTCTGGTCCATTAGTTAAATAAATTTGGATACCGGCACCTCAAAAGCTCACTAATTAACAAGTTATATCTTACTTGTTTAATCCAATCCAAGTTATTATTTCACAGGGATTTACATGTCCAACTGTTTCTTGGCAGGAAGCCATGTAACATCCCGTTAAACAGCAATTGTTCTCAATTTTAGACTTCAGTTTTTGTACGGACCAAACTAATGAGATATAACGTGTTAGAGAGTGTTCTCGGTCCTGTTAAAATATTTCGCAGCTTCAGACAGAGCCAGGCTGGACGTTTCGCCCTGTTTCAATTCTTTACGCTAAGCTAAGCTAACCGGCTGCTATCTCCAGTTTTGGTGGTATGATAACGATATTGATCTTATCAACTAACTCCTGGCATGAAAGCGAATAAATATATGTCCCAAAATGGAAAACTATTCCTTTCATCTTTGACCATCAAATGTTTTCGACAGCACCTCCTGTAAACCTTATTGTGTAAATTGTGTATATTGCAGAACAAACAGAAGTGCTTTACCTTTTACATCACAAACTTGGTGCAAACCTTGTTTGTGTATTATTGCCTCATAGAGATGTCACGATTCTTTTTGCTTTCGACCTCTCTTACACTCCCTCACTTGGTCTTTGTCTCTTACACACACACACATACACACACACACACACACACACACATACACACGCACTTAACAAAATCCTGATTAACAAGTCAAAGCTGTCCACCGCACCACAGAAGTCCCCATTAAAACCACAAATTCTGCTCCGCTCTCTCTGAGCCTGCGGCAACACTAGGTAGGGGTTGTGAGGGCAGTGGGAGGGCAGGGCGTGTCAGGAGGGGCTGGTTCAGGCAGGATACAGTAGGGTGAGGTAGGGTCAGTGGTTAGAGGGGTCAGGAAGGCTTGAGTGGCATTTCAGCCCCATGTGCTTCCTGAAGAGCCGAGGCCAGGAAAGAAGGAACAGATTCAAGGTGTACCGCCGTTGTGGACTGGTCTGATGTAGGTAGTGGGCGGCGTTGGCGATTGCAAATGGTCTGGGAGGGAAGCTGGCTGGGAGATGGATGGCCGCGCAGTGTCTTAACAGTGGCGTGGCTGCAGTCTGTGGGAATGTGTGGCTGTGTAGCTGGTGTCGCTGGAGCTGCTCTGGAGGCTGTAGTGGTCCTCCTCCTCCTCGCCATCACTGATGCTGTCCACGCTGTCAGCCTCGACAGGGGTGAACTCCATGCCCTCGATGTCCACCTCTGTACGCAAAAAGAATAAATATACCAGGTTATTTTCGGTGCTGTTCGAAAACAGATCAAGAGAGGGGAAACTGTTTATTTCCAACCAACTGTGGGCAGATTTATTAGGGAGCCTGCTGTGTCTGTGGATTAAACCCAGATTTAGGCAACCATTAACAGGCAGATCTTTGTGCTCCCACAGCTAATCCGCATCCATTGATAAACAACTGCATGTGTGTTTACCTCACACTGGATTAGTAAACACACTGTAACAGTCGGAGCTATGCATTTCAGGGGAGTCTGTGACACTGGTGGGCAGCACATTGCATCCCTTAAACTCGGGTTATGTTCAAAAAGAACTCAATCATACGACCGTGTTGTCCAACCACATCAAAAGGCAGATGCGTTTGTAGCTGTTCTGAATGGAAGGCATAGAGAGGGGTGAGACACAATTAATCGTTTAAATATGTGGATAACTGCACACATTTTTCAAAGAGTGTCTCCTAGAAGGCATTCATAGTGTTGCACTCTGTTGTAAACATAAAGTGACCAACAAAGAATAAAAAGAGAGCTTAAAAGAGAAGTTTAAACCCTGCCAACATTCTGACCTCCGTACACCTGGAAGGTCGACACAGAAGTGTGATCGTCGGATAGTCAGTTTTGAAAGTTGCCTAAATGGTCAAACTAATTCCGAGGGCTGTCTGACTACCCAACAAGCACTTCTAATGCAGAATACTGGTGGCTTTCGACTGATGGAAACTAACAACCTGCACCAGTAACCCCATGACATTTACTCTCCCACCATCAGTAGCTTCATCTGCAATCTGAGGTGTTAACCTTTGACCCCTGGGGCATCGCCTGCAAACAAGGACAGGTTTTTTTCACGTGGATCACAGTGTAGCTGACAGTTTATCAGAGGACAGCGAGAGGAATGCAAACAGACAAACAGCTCTAACTGGGTTTACGTTGTAAATGAAAGCACCACAGGGTATACAGTGTACGTGTCAACCTCCGCCTGAGCCATACTTAAGTTCTTGTTGATTTGCATCAAATGTGGAGGTGATCTACATTTGATTTACATGTCATAGTTACGATACACAACCCAGTCCAGGACTGTCCGCATGATGCAGTGGAGCTGTACATTATGAATTTGTGAGAAGTTCTGAGTGAGGCATTATTCTCTACAATTTATCGACACACATTTTCAATTAAAGCATTTCAGAATATGGCATGCATATCTCCTTAAAACAAGCGTACCTTGCTCGGAGTCAGTGGAGATGGTGGAGCCCATGCTGTCAGTGCGGATGCGCTCAACAGATCCGGACACAGAAAGCTGCTCCAGGCGGCGTTTGAGGTAGCGGTGCTCTCTCTGCAGCTGCTCCTTCATGTTTAAAGCCTTCCTGTCCTGCTCCTCCAGCTTCTGCAGAGACACACATAAATGATCATGTTAGCTGGACCCAAATATCTCCTTTAACTGTAAACATGTATACTGTATCTTGCGACCTTGAGGGGGCTATGCAGAAAAGGTATAGAATACCGCATTTAAATGAATATTTCCAACATTCACAAGTCTTTTGCAAATAAATTAATGTAAAACATGTTTTACACCCAAAATCAAGGCTAACAACAGAAAAACTGTCTATTCAATGGATTTTTTCTTTGTGTACTTTATTTTGCCACATTAGTTTTTAATCTCTATTAAATAGCCTTTTTCCAAGTGTTGATATACATTCAAAGATAAAAGTTCAATTATACAGTAGAAGATTTTCTTCTAATTGTGATAACTATATTATTTAAAGAATTTTTTAGAATTTAGATTTATTCCAAATCATAAAGTTACAGTTGTTCCTGATGTTATCACATATAAATGTGAAGACTTATGAAAGCAGTTTCGTTTTCTATCATCTCCTGCCAACCACACCTCTGCCAAAGGTTCAAAAGAGAGCATTTAACATCAAATTTCAACATGTAATTTGGAAGTGGCCAAGTGACTGTGAGGTTTGTAGGTCTGAAAGTAAAAATAAACGTAACGGTTTGACTCAATGAGGGGTTAAATTTTGCACTTGTTTACATATGGAAGTTTTCGGTGGTGAATCAAAGCGAAGTCTAAACACACGTGACCCTTGTGATACGAGAAGACACAACACAATGACGAGAATTAGCAGAATTCAACTGTGCAGAGGGGACATGCGTGATAAACAGGAAATGAAGGGTTAAAACTCGCGACGTCTGGATTTTCCACCGACCACACTCGCTGCTTGTAAACACCAAGATCAGCACAGCATGTCCTAAACTGTACTTAGATTTATGGTTCATCCTCTACATGGCAATGTTAACAATCAGATAATATGTCTCTGCCCTTCTCTGTCACTGGTCCTGCTACACACTTTTGTTAAAAGTATCTTATATGTCTGTGTGTGTGTGAGTGTGCTGCAACAGTTAATGAACCATGGAAGGAGCAGTTCATCCAATTATGTCCTTTCACATATCTAAAGATCATCCAACAAATGTCCTGTATATTCCACTTTGTTGACTCATTTGTCAGCATTTTTTTTTCTTTCAGTCTTGGGACTAATTTTTTTTCTTGCAGGCCCTGAACAGTTCTGATTGAAAGATTAGAGAACAGAAGGCAAGGGAGAAAACAGCTAAAAGAAATGGAAGGAGTAAAGCTTGGTGCTCAGGAAAAAACAAACTGGACTTTTTTGAGGAGACTTTCATCTAGTTTTTGTTTACACGAGAGCTGTTATTTTACAGTTATTTTAACCCTTTCAATTATTTTTTGATTAATCAATTGTTTGTTTAGTCTACAAATGTCTGAAAGTAAAAATTAGTATGTCTGAATAGTAAAAGTAAAAAAATGCCATTCATAATTTAGCAGAGGCCACAGTGACGTCTTCAACTGCTGATTTTGTCGGATCAACAGTTCAGAATCAATTTACAGTGATATAAAGCAGACAAAAGCAACAAAAGCTACAATTTATCAAGGTGGAGTCGGCAACTGCTTGGCATGTTGCTCGATCAATAACAAACCAACATATTGGTTGTTGTCAGTTATCTGTCAAACAACTAATAAATAATGGCTCTGACTTATCAAAGGAATTCAAAAAGAATCAGACATGTTGCAAACATGATTTTATTTTTTCATTAAGCTGAGTGTTTTTTTGTTGTTGTTGTTTTAGTACCTTGATGTGCATCTTGGCCCTTTTCAGCAAGCTCAGTGTGGTGTGTCTGGTGCTGTCTGGACCTAAAGGCACCAGCTTCTTCAACTGCTCCAGGTACAGCCGTAGTTTGGCACGTCTGCAAACACACAAGCACAGGGTGAGTCAGCAGACATCCACCAGCAGAAAAGTGAGATGGCACCTACGCAAACAGACTGACGAAGGCTGATCCACACGTCCCTGAAGGGCAGAAACACATACTGTTTCTCCTACACTGTGACTCTCATTTTATTTTATTGTGCTGGAAAACATGCACTAAAGCAGTGAGAATGGTGACTGAATACTACATGATCAAGGTTTAAGCTCTGCAGGTTTGGTTTCAGATGGGACTTTTGGTTTGAGACGTGAGACGCTGCATGTTCAAAGGGTTGACGGGGTGCAGAGTTTCACTGGTTACACATGTTCAAAGCTTGCAGACGCTCCAGCAAACCACTTTCAGATCCCTGTGAGGGATTGCATCCTTGTCCATCTGCAACGTGAACAACCTTATTCACAACAAAATGCAGGAAAATAGTTTATGTATTTACCAATACTGTGAAACTCCTACTAACCCAAATTTAACTATTCTTTTTATATCAGAGTTTCCAATAAATAAATAGTCAGAATCCCATGTAATTAAACTGAGAGTAGCTACACCAGCCAACCAACCAATGGCATCGAACCAGATATTCAACCAACCAATCATCTCAAAGCCCAGTCCAGTAGAGAGACTGTAATAGTAATTAATCCAGACAAACTTGTTAAATTAAGCCAGCATGAGAAAGGAAATGTCATATACTGATACAGTTACAAAACACTTGTAACTTCATTGGAAAATGTTGCAATTTATCATCATAGCTTTCATATCACATACGGCTAGGGTTCGTGTACCTGTAAGTACCTACCTCAATATTTACATGTTACCTCATCAACAAGAGCTGTTTTCACTGTCCACCCACGTGTGACACACTTTCAAAGAGCCAAACAAAAAAGGAAAATATTTATCTAATCCTTTTTGTCTGCCTGTGTGGCTAAACTTTGGTTGCATATTCACAAAAACATACTTGCATTGCACAAATGCGAATACTCACTCTTACCTATGTACAGTACATGCAGTCAAGTGCAACATATTGACCTCAATACAACTGAGGGACAGTCTTTGAACCCACAGTGACTGCGTGCACACATTTTTTTGACCAAAATGACGGCCATGAGACGTTTCTCATCTGTTCTGGTCACTCAAGACACAAACCTTGCATCCCTGCCAAAGCCCTACAGGCCAACAACCCTGGATCCACAAATAAACAGCACACGGGATGCAGCATGTGGATGTTTAATTCAGTGACGAGACGGCAAATTTAATCTGTGTGGACACTGACTGACTTTGCATGGATATTGTGCATTATTTCGAAGCAATGCTCTTATTCACAACTTTTTTTTATCAGCAGATTACCTCCCCTGTCTGTCCTTGGTCCACTTAAGTTTGTTCATAAAGGCCTTTCAATCGTCCATTAGTCAAGCTTGTCTATGAACCGTTTCTTTATTCTGAGCTAGCCTTCCCCCTTTTCTCCCGTTCCTTTGACTAACTCTGTCTGAACGGTAAACAATGCAAGGTCTCCATTGGCCATCGCTGCAACTACAATAAGCCTAATCAGATAAATAAAGCTCTCTAGGGCTGGCTGCAGAGCCGAGCACGCAGGAGAACACAGCTAGTACACAAGAACACACGTGCACACACACACACACACAGTCTTCTTCCCTGTTTCTTTTTCAGGAAGGGTGTAGCCTGTGTTTTTCACATAAAGTAAGACCCTCTCACTAGCCTCGTCTGTTTCGTTTAGAGGTCAGCCAGAGACGGCCTGTGGGCAACAAGAGTGTCTCAGTGGCTAAACATTATAACCCAGAGATCTAAATGAGTTGCATCTTTAATTTCCTGGGATTTTTAATTGTAACTATAAAAATATGCAGGATTTTTAAATATACGAAAGGATAAACAATATTGCCCTCTAAACCATCTCTACCTCTCTACAGGTGCATACAGGCATTTATAAAAAAAAATAAAAAATATTTTTTTTTAAAAAGGGCGTGTGAAAGTGCTCCAGTTCTTTTATTTCCTTCTCTCCCAGGGGGCAATTCCACCCCCCACCCCATAAACTGAACCCCTCCACCCCTCTGCTCCACCCTGCCAACACCAACACACCCTCATCCCACTGGAAAACAAGTGTCTTCTGAGGACAGGGGCAGGGGTCCACCTCCAACCTGCCCCAGTCGAGCCACATGAAGCACTTGGACTACAGCCAGGGGAAGCAGGGCAGGAAGGAGCTAGGGTTCTGCAGCCGGGGTGGGGGAAGGGGAGTTGGAAGGGAGCGGGGTCCGAGCTAGTGGATGACTTTCTCTTGGGTTGAAAAAAGGCCTCTTTGAGTGCAGTGTGCTCAGCTGCACTAGGCAGTGCTCCATACACATCATCCAAAGGGTAACTCGAGCCAATGGGCGACCATCTTGCACCCTGCTCCCCCCTCTCTCTCTCTCTTGTAATGAAAAACAAAAACAAGGCGTTTCCCTGAATACTCTGCCTGGCTACCCCCTGACTACCTGGCATGCAGAGGAAAGAAATGTGCACAGATGCACGTTCACCATTGCTTTACCACATAAAAATATACACGAAGATTTCGTTACACCCTAAATCAAAAGCAGACAACTTGCCACTCAACAGCCGTGGTGACCTACTGGCAAACCATACAAATGTTTTCTAAAGTTGCACAAAAGGCAAACCTTTCTAGAGCAATGAAAATGCAACCATGAAGGATGTAAAGAATATGCCATTCCTAAAAACTGTTCTCTAATGTATCATGGGAACACTGAGGAGATTACAACCAAGGGACAAACACCAGACTGAAGTTTAGCTGTGCTCCAATTACTGGGGTATCACACTGCTCAGCCTCCCCAGGAAAGTTTATTCCTTGCTGAAAAAGAGGCTCTGACCGATTGTCAAACCTCAGATTCAGGAGGAGCAATGCGGACTGCACCTGGCAGTGGAACAGTGGACCAGGTCTTCACCCTTGCAGGTTTGCTGGGGGCGTCATGGGAGTTTGCTCATCCAGTCTACATGTGCTTTGTGGACTTGGAGAAGGCCTACGACCGTGTCCCTCGGGGAGTCCTGTGGGGGACACTACTGGAATATGGGGTACCGGCGTCGTTACTACGAACCATTCGGTCCCTATATGACCAAAGTGAGAGCTGTGTCTGCATTCTCAGCACAAAGTCAAACATGTTCTCAGTGTGTGTTGGGCTCCGCCAAGGTTGCAACCTTGTCTCCAATCCCATTTGTGATATTCATGGACAGGATCTCAAGGCGCAGCCGGGGTGAGGAGAGTGTCTGAGTTGGGAATCTCAGAATTGCATCGCTGCTTTTTGCAGATGACGTGGTTCTGTTGGCTTCATCAGCCTGTGGCCTTCAGCATGCACTGGGGCGGTTTGCAGCCAAATGTGAAGCGGCCGGGATGAGAGTTAGCACCTCCAAGTCTGAGGCCATGGTTCTCAGCCAGAAAATGGTGGATTAAAGTCCCAGGAACCTAAACGCTTCCTTCAGCCCATTGTTGTCTGCATTTCCACCACAGTCTAATGGCCTGCTAAAATTTGGAAAATTAGTCTGCTGAAGTACAAAAAAATGTTGGCTGTTTTTACATGTCATTTTTGCATATGACTGTATAACCAATGACACCATATAAATATACTTGTAACTATATTTTGTTGATGTGTCAAAGCACAATGAACAACAAAAACAAAACAAAATTTGTGGTTGAAATAAGCAAGTACACGACTAATCAAAAATGTCCAGTGCTGCAAGCCCCACCCCAGGTGTCCTGTACTTTTGGAAAGTACTCGCAGCGGGGGAACATGACCTGTACATGTCCCCAGATCTTAATTTAGAGCCTAGTTCCTGTGGTGGAAACAGAGAGTTCCTTCAAAGGTTCCTAGTCTCTGGGGAAAGTTCCTGCAACGGCTTATGTTACGACAAATAGGCATACTGTTGTGTGACTGTTAATTTTGTACTTCTGTCACATGTTACCAGTTTCAAATGTAAAAACTCAACACAAATTTAAGTATTAAGAAAGAAATGGCATGTCTCTTCTTACATCCCACCTGCAGCTTTTGAATTACACTTTAACACTTATGTTTCAACAAGTCTGGGCTGGGGCTCTCTTGAGGCTTGCGCCACGATTTAAATGCTGCCGTCTTGATTGTGACTCTGGCCCAAGAAAAGCTTAAAGTTTCTGATGCATATTAATAAGAAAGGACGTGGTTAAACCTGTCAGTGTGTCCCTGACAGCTCCCTCCCAGCAGCACATGTTCCCTTGCCACAAGACACACTCGCTATTTTTCTTCAAGAGTGCACAGGCGATTTGGAGCAGGGGTTAAGGACCCTCCCTTACTTACGTTTGTTATTCCTGAGCCAAGACCTGCTCACGCAATGTTTATGAGATTGCCTCAAACAGTCATGCAGAGTGTGGCAGCAAATTAACGTGAATGCTGTGTTCATGAAGGTGAGCAGACAAGTCGCACTGCATGGCCCACGTGGTTCTGATTCATATCAAATTTTCCAATTTGTCTGGCTTGAAAATAGGATGGTATTTTCATATTCCAGTCATAAATAGTGTCAAAGTTGGCTCTTGCTGTGGTGTCACATAAGGTTTTGTAGATAAGGCAAATTCTTGGCTTGTGTGTGATGGACACAAGACTCCTTGGATGTTTTTCAAATTCAAATGAATTTCACAATCTCAAAAATAGTACAAATTGGATACAGCAGCATTTTAGCACAGAAACGTTTTTTGTGACTTTGCTAAAAATGACAATTGCTAAAACTACAAAAACAAAACAGCCTGTAACTTTTTTGCAGCTGCGAATTTAATAGTAAATCCCCAATTTGATTTGCTCTGAAGTCACGTCTGCAGGGAAATGACCACCTGACCGTTCTCACGTGCAGGGTACCACGGGATGGTTTGTGTCTGATCTCTGGCCTTCCCTCCCCCTCTTCTCCCCTCTCCATCAGTGCCAAAACAAAGCAAATGCAGAAGAGAGAAAAAAAGGGAACTTTAGCTCAGAATGCTGCACGTTGCTGAAACTGGAACGAGCTATTTAAACGGCTGACTTGTGCTCCAAGGTTAGTGGGTACAGACCATGCCTTTCTAACAGATGTGCTCACACTTTGGGCCTTGGAAGGAGAACAACCGCGAAATATTTTGTTTTGCTGCTCAAATCAAAGGCAAGTAGTGTATCTGCAGCAGCGTGCGTATTAGTAGCGTAGTTATGTATGCTGCACCAAAGAAAAGAGGTGGCCATGACCAGCTTTCACACACACACACACACACACACACACACACACATAGAGCTCTGGGATTGGAGATCTATCAGTATACAAAGAGCTGCAGGGCCTGAGAAGGCCAACCAATGCAAACAACGAGCCTTCACCCCTCACTCACTGCACTGTTTAATGAGCTTGCTGCAGCCCAGTGCATTCCTCAACTCATGCACAGGACCGAGTGGCTAGTCTGGCAAGGGGCCAAAGTCGCTAAACTAAGGTCAAAGGTCATCAGAAACACCACAGCAATGTTTCCTCTCACTACCAGAGCTGGCTCGGTTTGTTCCCCATTGGGTTTGAAGAAAAGAAAACGCTTTACCAGGCCGCTGGTGTTGTTTTGACTCGAACCCACAAGACCTCCAAATAAAGTAGTTTAGTTGAACCACGACATCAGTTTGGGTAAGAATTTAATATGATAATTTGCCTTTGTTTTTGTTACCTAGCCTTTAGTTTTGCTCAAAGCCTGTATGAAAGTCTGACTACTTGTGTTTCTTACAGCCAGGACACACAGGCTGTGTGAAAAATGTGTGTGATTTGCATTTCCATGTAAACTGGTGAGAGCAGCCACACAGCCCGTGTGAGCAGCACGACTCACATGTGTCTCACGCAGGGCTGCAGCAACACTTAGCCTGCTTTTTCCACATCATGTTCACAATTCTCAGCAAATGTAGACCCGAAAACGATCTGTTTATAGTCATATCGACATCAAACCAGCGTTTCACTACAAGTTCAATGTCAATATTTGTAAAATATGTAATATAATATATTTTTCCGGTGTGCTCTCTCTCTCTCTCTCTCTCTCTCTCTCTCTCTCTCTCTCTCTCTCTGAACGAGTATAAAGGAAAATCACCAAATCATCATTAGTGATTATTATCAAAGGTAGACATCAGCAATTCACTTGCCTATAAAAATTAGTTGTAATAAACCAGAATTATATTTCTTCCTACTTCTTCCTATTCCTTAAAAAAAAATTTTTTTTTATTTTTTTGTTCATCCTGTACTGAGTAATTTAGTAACACTCATCTTATTTAAGCAAAACTGAGGAGGATATAAAAAAATATTTTTTCAAAGCTAAAACTTTATGGATCTGCCTCCTTGTTTACAGTGCAGCACACTCTTCTGTGAAGTGAAAGTGAGGGCTGTGTTGCGTGAGTGTGGATCACCATGTTGAGGTGGTGGAATATGGGGTTGCCAGTGGAGTGGCTCCACATCTGGATGGCAGGTTCCAAGGGGAGTACGAGGCATATGGAGAGATTCTTAAGGTGTGTGGGACCGTACCCAGGGGCCGGCCTACAAACACAATATACACACACACACACACACACACACACTGGGCCTTTCAGCAGCCCTTCATCAGTCTCCCTGTCACCCTCCTGCCCTGCCCTGCACTGTTTACATTTAACAGAGATCTGATGTGCCGTCAAGATGGTAGAAAACTTAGACGCCGCTGAAGCAGCTCAAGTGAAACTGGCAGAGTGGTTCGTTGCGCTGCCCTTGCCAGCGAGACAAGGGATGCATTGCAGAGGGAGGAACGAGAGGCTTTTATCACGTTGATACAAAATGTCAGTCGTCTGGGTTGAGCTGTATTTGTTTTCTGTCATAGAGGACACTAGACCCACCCACTGTGTGCAGTGACAACTGCAAGGCAAGACGGACAAATACAACTCCCCCATAAACACATTCTCCTGATGGCAGGAACTTGGAGCTCGTTCTCACATGACTCCGCTCTCACACGCAAGCAGCAAACAACCACAACAGCAGCGCAGACAGAGGGAGGGGCTTGGTTACTTCACTACTTGTTGAATTACACTGAAGAATGAGCTCTGCATGCCTTGCTGGTGATTAAAAAACAGGAAACTGCAACTAGGCAGCTTGTTGTTTGAATAGTATTTCCACAAAACAAAGTGGAATTTCCACTGGGCGTGCTAGGGAATGCCTAGTAATTAGATTCATTTGATTTTTTTCATGTACTGAAACAATCCCCTGCGCTAACAGGGATCATTACAAAATCCCTTTGTCAGCACAGCCAGTTTATACTGGTGTTGTTAACAGAAAAACAGATGTCAAATAGATTTTAAAGCGGAGAGCGTGTGAGCAAACAGGGGGGGTGGGGGGGGGGGGGGGGGTGTCCAACTTAAGGAACGTCTCCCCGTGCGTCTCTGAATCATTTCAACACAATGTCAAATGACAGGCTTGGACATTAATTGCCTTCCGCTGCATGCACTGAAAAGTACATCTGCAAATGTTGGATGAACTAGCAGAGACAAGTTCAGCAAGCTCAATAAACACATTCTCCTGACACGCGGGGAGCTTTGGCTTGATAATGATTCCTTGTCAATGATTAACGCACAGGAATCTAGGGGCATGAGAGATGATTCCAGCTTCCATGTTTACTGTAAAAGTTTGTCTGTTTACTTCTGAAAGGAGGTGGGTGGGGTCCAGTTTGAGGGTCTGGATCCACCTAAAAAGCCCCGAAATAGATCTGATTGGGATTGTGAGATAACAAACAAGCAGTCATCTTAGGCAGCCAAACAGGTTACAAACTACTGTTGCAGAATATAAAATGAAAACCACAGTGGAGAGAATAAAGGAGCAACAAAATCAGACTGATGAATGTCAGACTGCCTGCAGCTCCAAATCACAATATCAATGCGTAATCAAGCAACTATTCACTTAAAAAAACAACAACCACTGAACGTAGAAGTGGCCGTAGAAGCATTTTACTCAACCTACTTGCTTTGTGACCCCCCATTCACTCAAAGACTCTCCCCCTAAACTCCCTCTCTTACTTAACTCTGCATTCCAGTGTATGTGTGCACTCTCCGATGACCTGAATTTCAGGCTGCCTGCTTGACACACAAAGCAGCCACGTCCTACGCTGCCTCCTGTCCCTCCCTTCTACAGCACGCAAGAATGCATCCACGTCCTCCTCTTCCTCAGGCTCACACAAGGCCTGAGGGACCAAACCATGGATGGTTCACTCAACTCACTTTCCTCCTCCCTTTTCACTTCCTTCATTAATTGTCTCTCGTTGCCCTTGAAAACCAGCCCAGAGCCAAGTACACACCTTGTTAAAGTGCATCCTACACTGTTGTTTTTATGAGCATCAGGTGCTTTGCAGTGAACCAAGTTTACTGACACAGAAAGGCAGTGTACCCGGCAGTAGTGACACCTGAGAGGGAGCAGGGATGTTTTCACCTAAATCTACAGCGGTCGCATTCTCAAATATCTCCATGTAAGTGTACAATAAGCCAGTTAAGAACACCCACAGGTCTTATGCAAGCACACAAGCGTCAACAGAAAGTATACATGCAGGCGCTCTGTGATCATGGCTGGGCTTGACCTGAGTGACCTCAGGGTGGAGAAATTTCATGTGACCTCTGTTGTTGCCCTCCAGGTGTAGCCTTTTTCTTATTTGTCCACATACTCAACATTTACATTTACATTTACGGGCTGTCCGAAGGCTATCTCCACTGACTGACAGTAAATGCGTAACAGTTTGGACAAGCCCAGTCTGACGTAAGGTTGGGCAATATTGATGAAATATATCAGGAGAGGATAGAAATGTGGCAACCATCTGAGATCTGAGAAACCATATAAGTGATTAGTTGATAGACAAAAATATTAAATTCCTTCTCAATTGTGAAGATTTTTCTGCATTTTATTTTGTCTCGTCTGATAGTGAACTGAATATTTTTGGGTTTTGCAAAAAAAGGATTTTGAAAACATCACCTTGGGCAATTTTAAATGGACATATTTCACCACTTTACAGAAAACACAATTAAGAAAATAAATGGCAGACTAATAGATAATGAAACTAATCATTAGCTGCATTCCTACATATATTTATATCACAATATAAGTACATATATATATAAGTACATATATCTTGATAGAGGATTTTATCCATATGGTACACCTGATGATTAGACCATGTATAGAACATCATTCATTACTCTGGTTTATTAGCTGCCCATGCGAGCCTAATGACTCCAGGTCACCACACAAAAGTGAGGAATGTAACTAACAGGGTGACATTTGAGGAAGTTAAGTACAACACCCACGTGCAATCATGTGAGCATGCGAGTGCCACACAAAAACCCAAACTGGACAGAATAAAGAAACCTTCCACTTTCTTTACTTAGCTGTCACACATGAAATTAAACTCTTTCAAAAACTGACTTCATTTTTAACGGCAGGATGTTGACATTATATGATCTTAACTTCAGCTGCATTTACAAAGGCTGTGCAGTTTATAATCCACATTAAAATGCAGATTAGCAGGATTAACAGGTCCACCAAAGCCTGGCCTGTCACAAAAGAACATTAATACCTCAAAAGCAGAGAAACAGGCACAGATGACTTTTGGCAGGGCGACCAGTAAAGAGTGATAAAGGCCCTGTGTGAGAAGGGAGCGCTGCTTTTCTCCTCCTTACTGCCTCAGGTTTCTGCTGACTCAGACACTTTTGGGGGCGAAAAAGGAGAGCCAGAATACAGAGAGGTGGGGGGGGGGGGGAGGGGGGGGGATATATCAGAAAAACCAGATGTGGTCTCTGGAGAAAGACGGAGACAAAGAGTAGAAGGCATGGAGGTGAAGTAACTGGGCTGTGGACGGCTCTCCCTCCCACTGACATGCCGCCATAACTCAAACAGCTCAGCGAGGTGCTAGGTCTGGCCTTTGGACACACACACACACACACATACACAAGAGCTTCACTCGAGAGGAAAGAGTTCCTCAAAGCCAAATAAGTCATCCATCACAGCTGGGAGTACAAGACACTGGGAGAGTAAATTTAATTAGAGAGAAGATTAGACCATGACAAAGTGAGTGCCTGCTCCTGTGTCCATGAAGTGCATGTAAATTTAAAGTGAGGTTCAATAGGTGTCACACAGTTGCTGCACATTATCTGCAATATGACATATACTGTAAGAGAATACTGTTTGTTGAAACCAATCTGCAAACTTTGAGCATCAGTCTGAGTCATCTCAGAAATGAAACCAAGATCACCTGACAGCCATGGGTGGTGTCTGTGGCAGGAGAGGTAGAAATAGAGCTGTAAATCCTTTTTGCAATTGAGGGAAGCAGCGCAAACATACCAGATACCCGGCCTTAAGCGACTGGACTCAGATTTCCTGTAAACAGGTGATACATGGGAAAACAAAACCTCTGTAGTTTTGCAATTTCTTGGCGTTTTCAAAAGAAAGGAAACTTGTGGTGCGGACAAGTCGTCATAGGCGTGATCAAGAGCGGTTGAAGTCAGAAACGGGAAGGAAGCAATGCCAGCGGACATCAACCACACAGTAGCATTTGGTTGCACAGAAATGTCAAGCTGCTGCACTGAAGTTCAGGCCTGTGCCAATGCAATGGCGAGAGAGGAAAAGGGAAAAAAGTAGCAGAGTCACTCTGGAGATGGCCTGTACAGAGCTGTCACAGCTGCACTCGGGCTGCAGCAGATTAGAAGGTTATGTCAGGATCGGCGACCCTGTGGGAGGCTGCTGGCACCCACCCAGAAGTCTCACTCTAATAACAGGATACAAATATTTGCAGGGTGCCTCCTGAAAGGCTGCCAATACAGCACTCAGTTCCATGAGACACCTAACATGCATAAGATCTCTGAGCAGCAGCCAATGAGCCTGATGTCCACAGAAAATGGACATCATGGACAAATTTGGCATCAAAAAAGCTGTCATGTTAGAAACTGACAGCAGCTTAAAATGGACAGCTGACTTGAAAGTAGGACTGGGTATCAGATGTGTCCCCAACAAAATGTGTCACTTTCTAAAAGACTGTATTGAAATTTTTTGTTTCATTTAATTTTTTACTTTGGTTTCTTCTGTAAAGGGAGGGCTTTGATAAAAATATAATTTTGGTATTCCTTCAGGTCATTCAGTATCATGTATACTCAGCCCTACTTGCAAGATAGTATTAATTAACCAATATTTGACTATTCACAATACACTCGATGCCTTCCGGTGTCTAAATCAGACCTTCATCAGTCACCTTGTCTACCACGTGAATGTACAACACAAGGATGGCTCTGTGCTGCACCAGCTTAAACCCAACACACCGGCACATGACCAAACAAAGACAGTGAGTCAGGGCTCAGACAGCAGCACCTCCCTGGAGTGGCGTTTGAGGGCGTGAGTGAGGTCGAGCTTTAGGAACCGATACGGGGACTGCTGACGATTAGACAGGGCTGAAGCTCGAAACAGACTCTCATGAAACTGGTTGAACAGGACCACTGAGCACGACTTTTAGTTTTTTTATGAATCAGCAACAAACAGAGATCAACCAAGGACACTGGAAATTCCTTTAAGCAACACACCTAGTCGGGTTGGAACTAATCAGATTTTTGCTTTGAATCACTCTTTTCAGATAATTTATAATTCAGATAAATAATAATTAATTTGGTCTCCTAAGTGGAAGAGGCCTGTTGCACATTTTAAAAGCATAAGGTGATATCTTCAAAGTGCTTGTGTTGTCCGACCAATAGCCCAAAATCAAAAGATGTTCAATATACTTGATACAAAACTGAGAAAATCTACAAAATTTCTCACATTTGAGGAGCTGAAACCAGCAAACTTTTGTCATTTTTGCTTGAGTCAGTTAGTTGGTCAACTTAACACAACTCTGGCCGGTATAATACAAGGCATACACAAACACTGTAGATGATTGTCCTAAAACCTCAAGTCCACCTGTACGTCGGAGTAATAACCATGTAATTTGAGGCCACAGCTCCAGACAGACATTGAATCAGGATGCATTATATTGCAAAAGATCACAATTATGCCTTGTCACTTACAGGGCCTGTCCTTATACAAATAAGTAGGTTGAAATTTTTCACTACAAACAGTCATGAATGAAAGAAAAACAACAGCGGGAAAGTACCTTAAAATACTGATTAATGCGTCAGTAGTCACCAAAAAAAACAGTGCATTGTGACTTGCAGACTGTTAAATCATACTGTAATTTTATTTGTTGAAGTGCACATCATGGCCAAATCATCAGCGAACAAGTAAGAGAAGTCACACATCATGACACTGCACTGAATGTTTAAAAAAAAGGCTGTTCTAGAAACTTGTGGCTGTAGTGATGACAAGGGAAGTGAGTAAAGTGATTATGGAACAGTTTACTGGCAATTGCATCTGTCAGTTTGACTGGACGTCACTTCGTTGGCAAGCGACCACGCCCATCATCGAACATGAGGTAACTGTTGTGTCTCAACACCAGCAGTGTAATAATCAGCCGGGGCCTTCTGTGTCTGTCAGGTCAGGGAGGAATATGTCTGCACTTGTCTCTCTCTGCACTATATGCATCCATTACTCATTCCCAGACATGTGACTGGCAAACCCCAATCCCCCGACGTGAGTGACAGTGTGTATGCACATGCCGACTAACACGCCCACCTCAGCTTTTGCTCACATGCTGCTGGTCACATCAGCTGTTTCCTAAATCCTCTGTGATGTTGTTTTTTTTTTTAAAGAATCAACTTTGGGTGACCTTGATGCACTAAAGCACCAAAAAAACACAATTTTTTTTCACAAACCAACTTTGCTTTGTTGTATCAAAGCGGGTTTTCCTACTGACAAGAAACCCCTTTGGATCTGGGAAGTCACTTCCCGTTAGTGAAGTCAAAACAGAGCAGAAGCCAATGTCTGCACTTTTTAATGAACAAGGATATCACATCACCAAGAGCCGAGCGCTGTACCCCAAAAGGAAGGAAAGAAAAAAAAACAATGTTTGTGAGCTGCAGTAAGATGTAAGCTAAGGGTATTAGAGCGGGCTGTGTGTGAGTGTGTACGTGTGTTTGTGTCATCTACTGGCAAGGGCCAGATTCTCCCCGCCTCCGTTCACAGTGTCAGTCTGGGCCGGATTATCACATTACTGACAGGATTCCCTTTCCATACAAGGTAACGAGTTTCATCCGTGAAATGGAGACGGATCTAATCAACAAGACGGTGCTCTTTGAAATCAGCCTCTTATCCATTCTCAGACACTAAGAATTAATTGATTAGATCTCTTTGAAGATGACCTCTGATCCAATCTGGTGCTTTGGGCTGAGAGGAAAAAAATCTGACATTTACCTGCAGCCTGCTTCCCTTCACTCAGTATGTTAGAAAGTCAATGGTGCTGGGCAAAGACTCGCATGCAAATGAGATAAAGTGAGAGATTGCGGTAGGTGAAAGGGCCTCAGATGTCACCTTACCTGTGTTTCTCCAGCTCGTTGTGCGACGATCTGAAAGGACAAACACACAAGAGGATGTTCGTCAGTGCAGTGCAAGTGCTCGAATACTGTAAATATACTAAAAACAAACTTCAGATCACATGACATGAGAGCTAAGGTGCAGTGTAATGAATGATCCCAAGGTGAAAGACCTGGTGAGTAAATGTTTTGATCTCATTGTACGACACATGAAAGCAAGACGTTTGGAAGACACAGCAGACTGGAGAAACATTTTGAAAAAAATGTGTCCAGACATTAGAGAACGGCATAGACTCTTCTCTGCCTCCAGGTGGCTTTAGGGCTTTTGAATGTTGTACAACACAGTTTTTTAAAATAGTATATTATAATTATGAGGAAAAAAAACAGGCATTATCTGCTGCACGTTCATTCACATTTGCAGTGGAATTAAGAGAACAAAAACGTGTCCATGACGTGTGCAAAAATGTGTTTTAAATCTTTTTATCCATGTCTGTATGACACAGTGTGCAGCAGAGGTCAAAAATGACCCTGAGAGAGAGAAGTAAGTGTGACATCGCACCACCCAACCCAACGTCCAATTACTCCCACCCTGTCCGCTGTCACACACACACACGCGCTGTTGTTGCTGTATGCTGGCCGAAAAGGGATAAAAACACTCAAAACGTGTGGAGGCCTAGACGCTGCAGAATTCCACAGCATGTGGGCTATTCCGAGGAGAGCCCTGATCCGGATGTGCAGCCGGGAGCAGCAAGGGCACTGCAGTCCATCTGAAACAGGCCTTCTGTTCATGAGACCGCCATGGATACCGCGGCAATAAAAACATAAACAGCAATAACAAAAGGCCAGACAGACAACAAGCCTTTTCAGAATTTTCCCTTATGCTCGTGAGACAGTGGTTCCCACAGCTGTGCCGAAGAGGCCAAGGCTTCTGCACAGCACAAGTTGAACGTGCAACTGGGATAATGTGGTGTTGGCACAAAAACACCCCAGAAGGTGTGCATGATGTTGCACTGCTACTAATTCGATTCGGTCGACAAAGGGCTTTATTCCATCATGGCGGAAGTTGTGCTATTCAAACCTGCACAAATTGAGGAAACACCCCAGTCAAAGCACAGAGCATGACCGGGAAATCAAACAGGCAGATTGCAAAGGATGAGAATGCACACAGACATGTAATAACAGTAGATTGACACACACTTACATGATATGTAAAAGAAATGACTCTGCTGTTATAAACTTGGCCCTAATGATCAAAGGCATATAAATTAGCCTATAAATCATCCTTTATATGGAATGTAACACTGCCAAAGCTGATCCTTGGGGGGCGTGTATGTTTTTCCACATTCAAAGGAAGGAATTCAAGGATGCGAAACAAGCAGGGCTTTTCTTGTCATGTGCAGGGGTGGAAGTAACGAGTCACATGTACTCACATTACTGTAATTAAGTCTTTTTTTTGTGTGTTTTTGTGTACCAATTTTTTTTCAAATCAGTAATTTTACTTCACTACTTTTTATAACAAGTATTGTACTTCACTACATTTCAAGGTGAATCCGTGACTGAGTAAAAACAATAATGCCCTAAAATGAAGGATTATGTCATTATAGGTTAAGGTTAGCATTATTGTAACTCGGTGTAGGTCACAAAGTGGCCTCATTTACCTCAGTCAATCACTGATTTAATGCACCACCTGGCGAGCACGTTTAGTGACACATCAAACACACCCCGATGTTACGTGATTAACAGGTGACGCCGGTTTGGCAAAATGCTAAAAGCTAAAATGCTCACAGTGGATCCTGAGCAGTGATTTCTAAATTTGCTACATTTCTTATGAACTTCTACCTTCAGTGAGGTGTGTGAGGACTTTCTGCTCTTTCTATTGCTGTCAGTTCTGACAGCAGAGCGTCTTTCAGCTCAAAATGTTTGCTCAAATTTTGGTATATTGCTTTTTGCACCTACCACGGTGTCCACAGATGGTTTTATTTATTCGTGGTCATGTGTTTAATTGTCTCAGTTTTGTACTCTTTTCTGTGTTAATTGTAGTGAGGCTTAACAGAGGAAGGCTGTTGTATATTTATAGTTGATAATCACTGGTATGGACAAGCTGCAAAATCTGTCTTACTCTCAAACACCAGTTATTGCTTCTACAAAGCAAAGCGTTGTGCTTTGTAAAGAACAGCCAGCTTCTGCTTAACTAAAAATACAGTTTAAATTCAAAAGCATTAAACGTCAACACCCAGTTGATGCTTAAAAAAAACTGTAGGAGAGCATAAAGGAAATTGGTGAATTTGCCCTTAGTGCAGTCATGAGAAAAAGTTGGGGAAAGCATGTCTGGTTTGTGAAGCCTGGTGGGCTGGTGTTAGTTAGTGTGTAGGTGTCTGTTTTTGGCCACCACACCCACCTGCCACATCGCCATACACACCTTCACACACACACACACGGATACTCAAAAAATAGCCTTATTGTAATACCCTGTCAGAGACTGAATCAAAGGAATGTGGACATGGCTGCTTTCTCATTTTTGACAAACGGATACAAATATCACTTTCAAATTTACAAAACTCTACATCTTTAAAAGGAGTGAAATGACAACAGTGATACCACATGCTGTACGTGCAATGATGGAACTCACTACTGAGGAAATCAAGCTCACTGTGCTTCCCCAAACTAATGTTAGGCAACAGGAGAACCGCTTGTGGGAATGAAACGAGACTGACTAGCACACATCATTCAAATCTTGCTATCATTCAAACAATTAATGGATTGATCAAGAAAATAACTGTCAGATTAATCAATGATGAAAAAAAGCCTATAATTACAGCTCTATTAGCGGCCCTTAGACTGAACAGGCCTTTAAATTTCAGCAATGACAAATTATGTGTTAATCTGGTGAAGTTTAGATGACCTTAACCTGTCCAACGAGCCACGTAGTGCGTTGGAAACGAAACTAAACTTATGTCAAGCAATTCTCTAATGTTTTATGGCCTTGCAGCAGTATCTTACGTTAGCTGCAGACTGTGACTGCATATAAACGGGGTCAACGTCAGGATGAACGCGCGTTAATTACAATTTAACGAGGGAAGAATGAAAAGCAGTCGATATTGTGATCAGAAGATGCAGCAAAAACCGTCATGTACTGTGTGTGTGTGTGGGGGGGGGACCCCTTTGGTAAAGGACACTTTCATTTAACATCACGCGCACACTAACCACATGAAAATAAAGGCGTTTCAAAACTTTGCACAAGTGCCAGCGCGATAGCCGTGAGAGACGGGGTGCAGGAGCGGAAAGGTTACGTGCACGACGGGTGTTTTCTCTCACCATGGGGAGGGTTTTAGGGGTGTGTGTGTGCGTGTGTGTGTGTGTGAGCAGCAGAGTTGACAGTGTACGCGTGGCAGTGTTTATTGGAGAGACCAAAACAGAGAGCCAAGCCCAGACAGCAGAGAGATGGCTGTGTGCATGAAAACAGCAGCTCTACCGTGTGTGTGTGTGTGTGTGTGTGTGTGTGTGTGTGTGTGTGTGTGTGTGTGTGTGTGTGTGTGTGTAAAATAAGAAGAATTATATTTACCTATTGTTCTGAGTTTTTCTGGACATTGGCGAGGCTTTCGTTTTCTTTCTGGAAAAGTCGCTACTGTACGGTAAAACAGACGCATAACCGTGTTCTGCCTCTATTAGAACAAAAATAAAAACAAAAAAACAAAAATGAATGTTTATTTCCTGTGGTGTCTGCAATAAAAAACATAAACAAAAGATAAGCCGTCAATTAGTCATTTAGGGGAAAGAGTGAAACATGAAATAGCTGTAGAGGCTAAATGTCATTTCAGTAGGACCGAAACGTGATCGATCTTCAATATAATCGCTTCCAACTCATGCATATAGCACTGCATAGGCTTCAGCATGGTCTACATTTTAAGCCGTTTAAGCCCATTTATGAGTATCTGTCATTCTGATACTGGCTCGTATGGTCAATGTCACTCTTGTTTACTCATTTCCGAAGAGCTAATACAAAAACAAAACACTCCGAGTATATACAACGCATCCTGTATTAGAAATATTGCAAACACAGTTCATAAATACATGATATATTTCAAGTAATGCAGCTTTTGTTTTCCTTTTCTAGCATTTAGGTCCTGTTTGCACCCATTGCCTGGCCTATGTCCCATTGTCTGTAAAGTGACATCATACCTGCACTATGGCAGGGCACGTTAAAACTTTACGTAGGCGATGACAGAATATTAAGCTAGCTGCCGGCCTGATGTCCCATTTAAAAACTAACAATTAGCCTAAAATCCTGTCAACTTGTCAGTTTAGCTCGAAATACCTCTGTCTCTTCTCTCCAAGTACTCTGCAGCCTCCAGCAGAATTAAAAGAGAATTAAGTTCCATCTTGTTGTCTCGTTATAAAAGATAGAAGTAATCTATTTACACCAATTTACAAGTCATGGAGTAATGGAATGGAAATTTAAAAACTGTCAGAGCGTTGAATGTGCGCTGCTATATTCAGTTCTGAGTCTTAGTGACTCCAAACTACAGTCAGTATCAACAGCACCGAACTAAAACTCAGGGAAGTGAGTGATCGCACCTCTGACCAATAAGATTAGCCTAGGGGCGGGCTCTACGGGTGTGTCATATCCTATGAGCGGGGTGAAAAGGTGGAGGTGCAGTTTGATTGGCTTAACAGTGTAAAAGTCATCAGGGACAAACCCTAGCAACAGCCTGAGAGTCCCACCCCCTCTGTAGCTGATTGGTTTGACACTAAAACAAGCGGTCTCTGATTTGCTGGAATGAAATCTGGGCGTGTGTCATAGTTGAACTTCGGGTGTTGTTTTGGTTGCCAAATTTGATAACTTCTCAAAAGTATGCCTTTGGATTTGAACCGTGAAGTAAACTACATTCAACGGCCATTCAGTCAGCAAGGCTGTTTTATTTACAGTAGCTGTTTCCCCGTAAGAGTGTGTGACATGGCAGTCTTACCTACAGGGCTTGTGTTTTGTGTTCATTTCCTGTCTAAGTCATTATGGAAGTGTTGTATGATGCTGCAGTTTATGAGCTCTAAAGATATCAAATGAGCGAGGCTACAGCGTTGTTTGCGTGGTTCTGAGGAAAATACAGTGAAAATGTAAAAAGCTGTTTTTTCTTGAAAAATCTGCAGGTCACAAATAAGTAGGCTATCATGTTTCAGCTATGAAGTTCCAAGTGCAAGTCGAAGTCCTTAAACTTTGTGTTTCAAGGTCTTCTTTGCAGTGCCAAAAAATACATTTCCTTCTGCTGATTAAGAATCCACTTTGAAAAGTGCAATAAGAGATTCTGGAGAAATATATTTGATTGGTGACTACCGATGCTTTGGGTTGGGCGGGTTGGGAATTAGACTTAACAATCAACTATCTTTCTTCAGAATCGCTTATTGCACCTCTAAGGAAATGGCAACAGACAAAATATAATATATTAAGTTTAGTGGCTTGGGGAAGACACCAGACATTCCAAGTCGAAAGACTGAAGTCTAAATGAAGCCAAAAGTCAGTGCTGTTATGGCCCAAGTCAAAGTCTTTATTTTGTCAGATCAAGTGACATCAAATTCACGACTCAAGTGTGACTTCGGGCCAAACTATGTGACTGGAGTCTGCACCTCTGGTAGCAGCTTCTAGCTCCAGATTCAGTACTAGTGCTTATTTTACAGAGCAAACCCCATTAGAATCAAACCTAATGTTGCTTAGTTTTCATAGAGAACCCTCAGCTGTGTAAACGTTGAATCGTGGGCATGGGCAATGTGTCATTTTGCAATAGCAATGCAGGAGTTATGAATATCTCAGCAGGAGTGCTCAGAGTATAAATATGGGTTGATGTGAGTGACAGGCAGGTCACATTGTTAGCAGCCAGATGTTTGTGTCTCTGATTGTTGCCATACATTCTGAAGAAATGCATACAAAGGCATAATGATGAGGGAAGTGACTTTCATTGGGAATGATGAGGAAAAAAGTCCCCGAGGAACAGAGCCACAAACATTGTTTTTGTTGTAGCTTTTTGGCAATAAGTGTCATGGAGGATCCTCATGGGGCCTGTACAGCAGACAGTTTATCATAGATTGCAGGATTTCAGACAGTACAAATTGCTGGGTAAGTCCTCCTGCTGTCAGCTTTTGTACACGTGAATAAGGGATGTGCGAAATTGAAAAAAAAAAAAAGTTTAATGCTTTGAATTATTGCCACTAGCTGCCACATAAACACAAATGGAAACATATTAGTGGTGCTAAAAATGGATATCCTTTTGTATCCAACATATTGTGAAAAGAATGAATGGTATACATTGGCAAATTGCATCAAACTGAATTTAAAGCATTATACTCACAGGTGCTTCTATTTAGTTGAACCTCAATGATATAATCTAATTGGACAAAATTTAAGAAACACCTCTCACTCTGATACCACAGTTCATCAACGCCACAACCTGCAGCCACCAAAATGACCATAAAGTTAAATCCAAACCTCTCTAAAAACAGTTTCACCAAAGGCTGAAAATTATGAATGTCATAAGGGTAGACTTTATCGCAGGACTCTTGTATTTATTTTTAGCGAGGCGTAATGAATAAACTGTAAATGTTAATCGTGTGTCAAGTAAACTTTCGTGAAGACATTCAGGATGCAGATGATCGAGGATGGTTTGACACATGAAGCCATGCAGAAACCACATTCAGCTGCAAATGAAACTGTATATAAATTGATGTATTTCAAGAGCTTTTATTTCCTGTTGTTTTTTGCCTGCCTTTGCTTTTGCATGACTTAATTTCGGTGTCATCTGAACGACGTGGTAACGTCTGAAGAACTCCTTTTGTAATTCACATATTCATCGTTGCCATGATGCAGACCGGGGTGGTTTCTATGTTGTGGTAGCTATCTTTTGTTAAGACACTTATGAGGGAAGGCTGCTCGCCAGTGAGATGATTAACTGTCTCTCCTCCCATGAAGTTTTAACTATACACAAATCACTAACTATCAAACTCTCACTATATACAAATCAGAATAGGGGAAATATGTTTTGCTTTCATTGTGTCTCTCAAAGTTCAACAGAATATGATGATTTATTTATGAGGCGTTTTGAGAGTTTACCCACAGAAGAATATTGGTTGCTGTCCTGCCTGCATGCATGCTCTTAACGTTGATACAAAAAAGAGGCCAAATTAGCCTCACTACATCCTTGTTTGAAACAGTGCAGCCGGTGTACAATCATAGTGAAAATATAACCTAGACACACGTACAGTGCAAGTGTTTCACAACTAAGCTATTGCATTTTTGGTCAAGCCTGACGCTGTATTTGGGTTATATCTCTTGACTTTTCTTGTGGTAATTATAGAAGTTATGCCAGTTATCATCGGCCCAGATATGCAGTGACGTTGAGTCACTCTGCAGCTGAACTTTGCACGTCTTTAGCTTGCAGATTGCAGGAGGCCACAGGTTTATGGAGTCACACGTAGTGTGTTTGGTTTTGTTGTGTGAGCATTTGTTTGACCTCATTGGAGGTCAATGCAATTGAGCAAATGCCTGTGAGAGAGTTGACCCTGACCCTGCAAGAATCTTTTATGTAAGCAGGCATTTGTCATCTTGTGCGAGTTATAATTTCTGCCATTTTTACATTTATCCACCCTGCACAGAGAAGTCCTGTTTTCCTCTCATAATGAAGTGAACTACAGTAGAAAGATTGCTTTTTCCGCTGCATTTGCTGTATTTACGCAGTGACATGGTTTGACAGTCACAGTTATGGCTGGTTATCGTTAAAAATTTTTACAATACCAGTACCATTACCAGTACCCTTCAGTGGATACCCATCCTGTGAATGGAAGCATTCAGTTGCCACAACGGAACTGCCAACTCCATCAAATACACCACACCAAAGGCTGTTAGCTGCTGTGGTAGTGGGCCAATCATGTGTTGCATTAAATCGAAGAATGTTTGCAGTGATTGGCTGTGAGAAAAAAACATAAAACTATTAAATAAAAAATTAAAATTAATAATTAAGGGGGGGGGGGGTTAAGTATGGTTAATGAATGCTGATCAAGCAGACACAAAGGAAAACCTCAGACCCTCTGTTCATTCAGAGTGTATGACTTACAAAATAACATCTGGTTTTGTAAAACGCATGTTAATCTACTTGACCTTATATTATTTCAGTCTGTATCACATTTATAATCTTTTTGAAAATGCAAACTGAACCACTGGCATGTAGACATCTGCAAATGTTTGGCTGCAAACCCAGAAAAAAATGGACAGAAGCCTTTTGATCAGCGGGAGCCCGAGTAGCCCGATCGTTGCCTAAAGTTAGTATCAAGTGTGTTTGCAGGACACACAAATCTTTGTTTCCAACATCTGACAAAAATGACATGTGCAATTTAGCAATATAATCTTGTGACATTTCATATAAATACATTTAATATGGCCAAAGCAGGCATCATGCTCGATCATGCTTTATGTCACTGAGGCAAAATAGGGAAAACTCTCAATGACAACAGGTCACATTCTAAAGCATTCATTACAGTACCAAAATTCAACCATCCTTTTGCATCATATGAAAGGTAATAGCCTTCGTCCCTCCCGCTGCATGTTTCTATTTATAGACTTATCATCTGCATGTTCTCTGATCATAGTGGCTCAGGCCTTGCTCTGCTCATTGCCTCAGGCCTGTCAGCCCAGTGACTAGTCTCTCCACTCTTTCTGTGTTTTCTCCATTTCAGCCAAACATTTCAATCCCGTCAATCGGTAACCAGCTGGCCTCAACATCAACGCTTGTGCTGTGGATCACCAGTGACCAAATCTGCACACTACATTACAACGTTTCTTTTTTTTTTTTAGTTATTTATTTATTTAAATCATAATTTCAACTGAGAAAAAAACTTGATGTGAATATTGAGGGTTAGGATGTTAAGTTTCTGTTCTGTGCTGTACTTTAGTTTTAAGTAACTATATATTAAGCATGCTATCCTTGGTTGGTAAAACATTTGTTACTTTCAGAAACGGTTTCATTTACTGTACATATAATGTTTCAGTTAACTGAAACCCCAGGCTTCTTCATTCTGGTCTTTTAAGCCCTATATGTATACCTCAAAGTCTTCTCATTTCCCTTTCCCTTGTTTACTTGTATATCATTGGGCAATCTGTTTGAATTCACATTTAATACATCCCACACAAAGGCCTATGCTGCAAATCTGCAGAAG
This sequence comes from Hollardia meadi, assembly GCA_037974645.1. Classification (NCBI taxonomy): domain Eukaryota; kingdom Metazoa; phylum Chordata; class Actinopteri; order Tetraodontiformes; family Triacanthodidae; genus Hollardia; species Hollardia meadi. The sequence goes on from JBBPCS010000283.1 coordinate 9,769,682, forward strand.
CCTTCAACATGTAATCGTCCCGAACTGAGACTAGAAGGTCCTTTTTTTAAGAGTTTAAAGATATGGACAAGTATATTGTTCAGTTTACATTTCAGCCATATGCAATAGTCATCTATCATAAAAGAAAACAACTTAATGAACTGAAAATCTTAGGTTTTATTCTCCATTTTTAGGCATGGATGAGGAACACAATATCAGCTACGTGTGTTTTCTGCTTCTTGAGCCACAGCAGGTCATCTCAAAGTGATAATCCCCCAATCAAAGTGATGTTCTCAGGAAATAACCCGAATGCTCTCAATATGTGAGCGGAGGGTGGTTCCTTTTTACACAGGACTCCTCGGGCTCATTTACAGTCGAGGCCGTGGCTTGTAAAAGCTTCAACAATAAATGGGATGGAGACTCAGAAGTTACTTTAGGTCTTTTAGTCTTAAAAGACAACAACACATAGTGTGGAGCCAGAACAGACGAGCCAAGTCTGTGTCATCAGTTGGTGTCTTTTACTTATTTATTTTTTTTACCCCCCTTTAATTAGCATTTTCTCCACCAGCTCAATGGAGAATTTGTGTGCCTTTAATGTGCTTACTGTGAGATTATCTTATACCCAAATAAGGCCTGCTTGCTGAACGTTGATGTTATACACCATTTCCCTGCAGTATTTCCCATCTCATTAAACCATGAAACAGTTTGGCTCCATGCTGGTGCAAAGTCACAGCTCTGGTACAGTGTGCTAATGTGACTCCTGCCTGATTGTTAATCAAGAAAGCTAATGAGAGACGAGGTAGGGGAGAGTGCAGACATGGGGAGTTGCTTGTCTTTTTGACACTGATTGTTTACTAACTACCTTCCTCCCCTTTGCAAGCATCCCTCTGCCTCCCACCTCCCAGTACATCGTTGAGGCCAAAGGTCAGTTACTATAGAAGCTTTCCACCATTTTGGTTCCACATGTAAATAGGATTAGATCTGTTAATGCCACCACGCTCTCTTGTAACTGCAGAAAGCACAAAAGTCCACGGAAATATTTATCATTTTCTGTAAACAGGCCCAAGATCAGATTAAATGAGTTTTTTTAAATACAAATTAAGCATACAGGTCTTGTATGCATTGAAATCGATGCTAAAACCCTGAGCTGAGAGACTTAAAGCCTATTACAAGGATAAGATCAGAAATCCAGCATTCATGCCTACACTGAACAAAGGTCACAGCGTATTAGCGTGAGCACACTCCGATTGGTCCCGAAAAACATCTTGCACGATTAATTATGTCCCGTGACACAAAAGGTGCTCCTGCTTGTGTGATTCACATCTGCAATTAACAGCTTTCCATTCTTTAGCTTAGGCTTTAGCTCCATGCAACACACCACATAGTTTGCGTAGTAGACACTGACACAAAATGCCTTAGTCACTGAACACATACCCCATCATCGATCCCTCCCCCGACGCAACAGGAGCATCCTGTGTATCATAGGTGGTGACGTACCAGCGAAATACCAAAGAATTAACTGTCTGGAAGTGTTCCTAAAGAATGAGGTGGGGTGTGTACAACAAAACCCGAACATCCATTTGCATGATGCAATGTCTGTTACTTAGCTGCCTTAAAGTGTTCAATTAAAAACAGCTAAAAATGTTACTTTATGAAGTAAAACTGTGAAAATTCATCATGTTTCTTAGTCTGGTACAGAGTTACTGTGCATTCTATTGCATCATGTTATTCTGATTTTAAGGCAGGGCGCTCTCATGGTATAGTGGGCAGTTTGCATCTCACAACGAAACCTCTGTAAGTCTCATCTCAACCCTGACTTGAAAGCTTTGATGTTGCTGTGCTTCAAATCTCAGTCTGTGGGCTCACATTTCTTTCTTTTAGCCAGAATATCTCAGATGTATAGGGCAGTAACCCCATGCACACACATACACTCATTCATGCATCCAGTCTAGACATTTTCCTTCCACAATCATTGTGCTCGATCTCTATGTTTATTTTTTGCAGCAGACTTTAGAGGTGTCCCTATCAGGTGACTTTAGAAGGCCATCTTTTTTCCCCCCCAGGATTATAAAGACGATATTCACCCTGTCAGCTTCCACAGTCCAGCTTCAGCATGCTCGCCGCCTTGTCCGTTTTCAGTCAAATCTAATACAGCCATGCTTATCTCAGCATGTGTGATGAGCATGCTATAGATCATAGTCATAGTATAGTTCTACCCTTGTATAGGGCATACATGGGTGGGGAAAATAATGTAAGTAGATACATCACTGGCTATCATTACCCAATTTTCTCTATTTTAATATTGTGATTTTGGAGACTACTACTTGACATTTTTCTTCAATCATACTTCATGCGCAATTTTCATATAGCTGATTTGGCATCTTTGGAACACAGCAGTGTTTTCCGGGTCTGTACATGTGCATAAAGACCACCTAAAAGACTCTTTCCTCCCCTTCTACGCATGTGTTCACCTGCTTCCTCGATCAGGGTGGTTCTGCTTAGTAAGGGTAGTAATCTATGCTGTTTGGATTGAAAAAATAGGTTGTGGCCCAACCTATTTTTGTGGTGCTAGCCTGGACTGTTTTCTGTGTCTGGCACGAGACTCTTGGGCACTTTCTCTGCCTTCCTGGCACAGGTGCTGTGGTACAAAATGACTGTTATTCGCTCCTTCCCCTCTCATGCTCAACATGCCTCATGACCATGACAACACCGCATTATCACCATGTTTGTGCTATGTCCTCCATGGGACTCAAGTGATGTTAAAGCATGAGTGCAAAGGCCAGTCAGGTATGTCATTGACATGAATAAACACATATATTGTTATTTACATTTTTTTTGCCTCACACAGTCTTTAGATTTTAATGCTGGTTAACTCCTACTAAAACACAGACACCAACACCACATAAAAACGCTGTACAGCCAATGACACTAAAGGGGAGGCAGCTGTGCGTGTATGGTGTGCGTATGTGAGGTTGAATGGACTCAAATAAAACAACCATATCTGTGACCATGGCAACTGGCGAACTTCAAGCTAATTCATACACTCAAACAGCGGGTCTCTAACAACAAACATCCTCCCCATAAATATGCAAACCAGGCCTATATTCTCCAGTGGGTGGGCAGCAGAGAAGGATGGTGACAGACCACCCACCAATAAATGTGATTCTCTCTTCTGATAATGGATGAATTTTAGAAAATGAAAGTGCTCTCTAGTTGAAACAAAGAACTGGAGCCCCTGTCCTGGGTTTAGACCCGAGCCTAATATCCCACTGAGAGTCCTTGTCAGGATGTCTGGATTTACAAATCCCTGGCGTGCCATTGCGTCTAACCTTTGTGACTTGTTTACTGTGCACATCCGTGAATTCAGCTGAAGTGATACTCCACCCAAAATCTGTCTTTTGAGAATCAGCCCATGTCAGCTTGAAAGGTGGCTTTAAAACACACAGATATGACATAAATAAATATTTTGAGATTGTTTTGATTCTCTTTCTTGTCAAACGTTTGATGACCACACTCATATGTGTGTGTTAAGAACAGAGGGCCGGGGGATTAGCCTAGCCTAGCATAAATAATGGAAGCAGAGGGGAAACGCTTGCATGGCTCTGTCCACAGTTCAAAAATATGCCTACATGAGCTCACACATTAAGACTGTCACTTTTGTTTAATTCGTACACAAACCAAAATGTAAAAAATATATATACTGTATATATTCATGGGGAGTTAACATGCTGCTCCCAGTCTTTATGGATTCTAATCGTCTCCTGGCTCCAGCTCCATTCTTAGCTAACGCACAGGCACAAGAGTGCTACCAATCAATCTCATCATCATCAATTTCACAATCTGTACACTTACCATGTTCTTGCCAAGTAGGGTGCAAGATTACAACATTAGAACAAGACAATTCAGTCACACAAAGCCAAGTCATCACAAACACAGAAACACAAATGAAAAAACGAAATCACAAAAAAAAGCAGCCGTATTTTGAAGAAACTGCGGTTGTTGGAGTGTCACTGTCACAGGAGTGAGCTGCTACAAGCATCCACACGCTTCAGGGAACAAAAAGTACAAGCACGCGTGCCCCACCAATAATTAGTTGTGTGTGTTTTGGAATACCTGCATTGCTTGAATGTCTAGCTTAAGCTTTTCATCAGCCAGCTCACAAGTGGTAAAAGGGCGTGGAGGGGACAAATGTCAGAGGCAACATGACACTGTAATTACTACCATCTAACAGGGCAGTATTGTGTGACATGTGTTTTTGTGAATGACTGCATGTGAATCTTTTTTATGCCCTTTATATGCTTGCACGCACACTTGCATTGTGAGTGTGCTATATGTGGATGTGTGTTTGGGTGTCTGTGTACACTATATTGCCCGTCTGGCATTTTAGGCCCACAACTGCAAGGTACAGGGTTGGGCTCATATCCGCTGCTGAGCTGGCAGTGGTGGGAGGGGTGTTAAAAGGTCCGGACTGTGAAGAGTCATCACGACTCTCTTCCTGCTGTACTCTTCCATTGCTTCTCTTTCCTCATACACAACTTCAGTGGTGTGTTCTCTTGCTTGCGCGGTTTCGTCTTCACCTTTGGGGAGGGGTCCCTGTGTGCACTTGTGTAATACTGAATGTGAAGTTTGATATGCGAGGCACTCCACTCCACAAAAATAAGTCATCTTTCTTTTCTCTTTACACATGCAGAGGCCCCTGACAGGTGACGTCCCCGTGGGCCATGGCAGGTAATTACCCCCAGGTGCTGTGTGTATATATATATATATATATGTATATAAAAAACAGCTCTGGCAATTAGGGCAGGTCTGGAGGGGCATCGAGGTCTAATCCAGGCATGCTAGTATTGGTATCCCCTTCAGGACCACCGCAGCTTTGACTCAGCTCAGGCACTCTCTGGATAATTAATGTTACACATCAGCTATTGTCCAGAGCAGCAGGAGGGAAACACATTCTGCAGTTGAGCAGTGTTTTCATCTGAAAACAATAGGCAGACCCATATATATGCCCGGCTGTTTTTAAGGGCTCTGAGAAAAGGAGGGCAATGAACCTCCAGGGGTGTTTTTATGTAGGAACGAAAAGAGCAACAACACAGGAAACATGCATGTTGGGAAAGACATATGCTAACACATTTTTATTTTTCTGCTTGCATAGAGATCAGTGGGACACCAATTATGAGCAGGGTTCAAGAGATTTGTTTGCATTTGAATCCAGGAGCTCATGCAATCCCATTATTCATCATTTTTAGGAGAGAAAAGTGGAGCGAAGTGCAGGGATTTCAGAGCAGGGGGGCATTTGAACAGCGAAGTATAGCTCTGTGCAGCTCTGCAACGGCTGCTGGCCTCAGCAGACAGAGAGAATGGCCCACAAATGCACAGCTGTTTCTAATCGGTAACTCAGCACCGATGGCTGACCTACATTCTGGTGCTTGCACGTCTTTGAACCCGTGGCCCTGCCAGACTCAGCCATGGGGGAAGGTAGAGGGAATGAGAGAGAAAAACAAGAGAGAGGAGAGGCTGGAGTCAAGAGGGGTAAAAGAAACAACAGAGAAGAAGAGATGAGAAAGAAAGAAAGAAAGAAAGAAAGAAAGAAAGAAAGAAAGAAAGAAAGAAAGAAAGAAAGAAAGAAAGAAAG